>JAXIVJ010012792.1:0-39184 GCA_036785665.1 Chirona hameri | reverse complement strand
CTCCCCACCCGCTCTCCCCACCCCACCCGACTTCCTCCCCACCGACTCCTTCCCACCCGACTCCTTCCCACCCGTCTCCTTCCCCCCGACTCCTTCCTACCCAACTCCTCCCCACCCCACCCCGACTCCTCCCACCACTCCTGCCCCACCGCGACTCATCACCCACTCACCGACTCATCCCCACCCGACTCCCTCCCCACCGACTTCTCCACACCCGGTTCCTACGACCCGACTCCTCCCACCCGACTCCTCCCCACCCCGACCTCCTCTCCACCCGACTCCTCCCCACCAAAGGCTCCCTCCCCACCCCGGACATCCTCTTCCACCCGACTCCTCCCACCCGACTCCTCCCCACCCCACCCGACTCCTCCCCACGACTCCTTTCCCCCGACTCCTTCCCCAACCGACTCCATCCCCACCCAAATCCTCCCACCCGACTCCTTCCCATCCTGCACTCCTCATTCCCGATCTCCACCCACCCGACTACTTCCCCCACCCGACTCACTCCCCAACCCGACTCCTCCCGCCCCGACTCATCCCCACCCCACCCGCCTCCTCCCACCGACTCCTTCCCACCCGACTCCTCCCCACTCGACTCCTCCCCACCCGACTCCTCCTGACCCGACCTCCTCCTCCCTACCCGAACCTCCCTCCACCCGACTCCTTCACCCGACTCCTCTCAAACCAACTCCTTCCCACCCGACTCCTCCCCACCCGACTCCTCCCACCCGACTCCTCCCACCCCACCCGACTCCTCCCCACCCGACTCCTCTCACCCGACTCCTTCCCATCCGACTCCTCCATTCTCCCGACTCCCTCCCAACCACGACCTTCCCCACCCGACTCCTCCCCCAACCGACTCCTCCCCGCCCGACTCATCCCCACCCCACACCGCCCTCCTCCCCAACCGAGCTCCCTCCCACCCGACTCTCCCCACTGATAACTCACCTCCTCCCCACCCGACTCTTCTGACCCGACATCCTCCCCACCCGACTCCTCCCCACCCACTCCTTCCCACCCGACTCCTCTCAAACCGACTCCTTCCCACCCGACTCCTCCCCACCAGACTCCTGCCCACCCTAGACTCCTCTCCACCCAACTTCCCTCCCCCACCAGGACTCCTCCCACCCCCACCCGGATCCTCCCTCCCGACTCCTCCCCACCCCACCCCGACTCCTCCCCACCCGGACTCCTTCCCCACCCGACATCCTCCCACCCCACCCGACTCTCCCCACCAGGACTCCTGCCCACCCGACACCTCTCCACCCGACTCCTCCCCACCAGACTTCACCCTCCCCCACCCCACCCGATTCCTCCCCACCAGACTCCTCCCCACCAGGACTCCTCCCCACCCGACTCTCTCCACACCAGGCTCCTTCCCCACCCCACCCGGACTTCTCACCCACCCGACTCCTCTCCATCCGACTCCTCCCCACCCGACTCCTCCCCACCAGACCTCCTCCCCACCATGACTCATCCCCACGCCTCCCCCCAACCCGAACTCCTCCCACCAGACTCCCTCCCACACCAGATTCCTCCCCACCCGAATCCTCCCCCACCAGACTCCTCCCCACCCCACCCGACTCCTCCCCACCAACTCCTCCCCACCCGACTCCTCCTCCCAACCCGACTCCTCCCCACCAGACTCCTCCTCCACCCGACTCCTCTCCACCCGACTCCTCCCCACCCGACTCCCTCCCCACCCACGTCCTCCCCACGACTCCTTCCCCCACCAGACTCCTCCCCACACAGACTCCTTCCCCACCAGCTCCTCCCCCACCCGACCTCCTTCGCCCACCAGACTTCCCAACCCCCCCGACTCCTCCACCACCAGACCTCCTCCCCACCGACACACCTCCCCCACCAGACTCCTCCCCCACCCCCCACCACGACTACCTCCCCCAACAAAACCAGACTCCTCCCCACCCCACCCGACCCTCCCCCCACCCAGCTCCTCCCCACTCGACTCCTCCCACCCGTCTCCCCCCCATACCGACTCCTCCCCATCCGACTCTCGCTCACTCCCCACCCGATCCTTCACGTCTCCCCACCCGACCCTCCCCCCCCCCCCCCCCCCCCCCCCCCCCCCGATTCCCTCTCCACCCCACCCGACTCCTCCCCACCCGACTCCTTCCCACCCGACTCCTTCCCACCAGACTCCTCCCCACCCCCCACCCGACTATCCTCCCCAACCGACCTCCTCCCCACCAGGACTCCTCCCCACCAGACTCCTCCCCACCAGACTCCTCCCCACCCGACTCTCTCCCAACCCGACTCCTCCCCACCCGATTCTCCCCACCAGACTCCTCCCGACCCGACTCCTCCCACCCAGGCTCCTCTTCCACCCCACCTGACTCCTCCCCATCCGACTCCTCTCCACCAGACTCATCTCCACCTGACTCCCCTCCCCACCCGATTCCTTCCCACCCGACTCCTCCCCACCCGACTCCTTCCCATCCGACTCCTCCATTCCCGACTCCTCCCCCCATCTCCCTCCCCACACCGACTCCTCCCCAGCCCGACATCATCCCCAACCGGACCTCCTCCCCGACCCGACTCATCCCCACCCCACACGCCCTCCTCCCCACCAACACTCCTTCCCATCCCGACTCCTCCCCACTCGTACTCCTCCCCAACCCGACTCCTCCTGACCCGAATCCTCCCCCACCTGACTTCTCCCCACCAACTCCATCCCACCCCCGACTCCTCCCCACTCGACTCCTCCCCACCCGACTCCTCCTGACCCGACCTCCTCCCCACCCGGGACTCCCCTCTCCACCCGGACTCCTTCCCACCGACTCCTCCCCACCCGACTCCTCCCCACCCACCCCACCCGACTCCTCCCCACCCGACTCCTCCCACCCCCACCCGACTCCTCTCCACCCGACTCCTCCCCACCAGGCTCCTCCCCACCCGACTCCTCTCCACCCGACTCCCTCCCCACCCGACTCCTCCCCCCACCCCACCCGACTCCTCCCCCCAACCGACTCCTCCCACCCGACTCCTTCCCCACCCGACTCCTCCCCACCCAAATACCTTCCCACCCGACTCCATTCCATCCGACTCCTCCATTCCCGACATCCTCCCCACCCGACTCTTTTCCCCACCCGACTCCTCCCCACCAACCCGACTCCTCCCCACCCGACTCCTCCCCACCCGACTCCTCCCCACCAGACACCTCCCACCCCACGAGCGCATCCTCCCCACCCACACCCGACTCCCTCCCCACCCGGACTCCTCCCCACAGACTCCTCCCTACCCAGACTCCTCCCCACCAAACTCCTCCCCACCCGACTCCTCCCCACCAGATCCTCCACACCCGACCTCCTCCCCCACAGAGACTCCTCCCCACCAGGCTCCTCCCCACCCGACTCCTCCCCACCAGGACTTCCTCCCCACCCGACTTCTCCCCACCCGACTCCTCCCCACACCGACTCCTCCCCACCCGACTCCATCTCCCACCAGACTCCTCCCCACCCCACCCGACTCCTCCCCACACCCCCACCCGACTCCCCCCCCCGGACGCCTCCCCACCCAGACTCCTCCCTACCAGAGACTCTCCCCAACCAAACTCCTCCCCACCCGACTTCCTCCCCACCCCGACTCCTCCCCACCCCACCCGACTCCTCCCCACCCGACTCCTCCCCACCAGACTCCTCCCTACCAGACCTCCTCCCCACCCAAACTCCTCCCCACCCGACTTCTCCCCCCCCACCCGACTCCTCCCAACCCGACTCCTCCCCACCCCACCCCGACTCCTCCCCATCCCACCCACGTCCTCCCCACCAGACTCCTGGCCCAACCCGACTACTCTCCACACCCGACTCCTCACCCACCAGACTCCCTCCCCACCAAACTGCTCCCCACCCGACTCCTACCACCCGACTCCTTCCCCACACCACCCGACTCCTCCCACCCGACTCCTCCCCACCCACCCACCCGACTCCTCACCACACTCGACTCCTTCCCACCCGACTCCTCCCACCCACCCGACTCCTCCCCACCCGACTCCTCTCCCCCGACTCACTCCCCTACCAGGCTCCTCCCGACCCCCACCCGTACTCCTCTCCATCCGACTCCTCCCACCCGACTCCTCCCCACCCAGACTCCTCCCCGCCCGACTCACTCCCCACCCGACTCCTCCCCACCAGACTCCTCCCCACCCGACTCCTCCCCACCCGACGTCCTCCACACCTAGACTCCTCCACACCAGACACCTCCCCACCCGACCCCTGCCCAGCCCACCCAACTCCTCCCCTACCAGGACTCCTCCCCACCCGACTCCTCCCCACCCGACTCCTCCCCACCCGACTCCTCCCCACCCGACTCCGCCCCACCCAGACCTCCTCCCCCCACCTCACCCGACTCCTCCCCCACCCGACTCCTCCCCACCAGACATCCTCCCCACCCATGAGACTCCTCCACCACCCGACATCCCTCCCCACCAGACTCTCTCCCCACCCAGACTCCTCCCCACCAAACTCCTCCCCCACCCGACTCCATCCTTACCCGACTCTCCCCACCAGGACTCCTCCCCACCAGGCTCCTCCCCACCCGACTCCTCCCCACACCAGGACTTCTCCCCACCCCACCCCTGCCTCCTCCCCACCAGACTCCTCACCCACTCCGACTCCTCCCCAACAGACTCCTCCCCCACCAGGCTCCTCCCAACCCGTACCCCTCCCCCACCAGACTTCCTCCCCACCCCACCCGACTCCTCCCAACCAGACTACCTCCCCACCGACACTTCCCCCACCCGACTCTTCCCACCCGACTCCTCCCTACCCACCCGACTCCTCCCCTCCAGACTCCTCACCCCACCCGACTCCTCCCCACCCCACCCGACTCCTCCCCACCCGACTACCTACCCCACCAGGATCTCCTCCCCACCAGACCTCCTCCCCACCACCCTACTCCCCCCCCCACCAGACTCCTCCCCACCCCCCACCCGACTCTCCCCACCCGACTCTCCCCACTCGATTCCTCCCCACCCGTCTCCTCCCCATCCGACTCCCTCCCCAACCGAACTCCTCCCCCTCCACGACTCCTCCCCACTCGACTCCGTCCCACCCCACACCACGCCTCCCTCCCCACCCTACTCCTTCCCCACCCGATTCCTCCCCACCCCACCCGACTCCTCCCCAACCGACTCTTCCCACCCCGACTCCTCCTCACCAGACTCCTCCCCACCCCACCCGACTCCTCCCCAACCGACTCCTCACCCACCAGACTTCCTCCCCACCAGGACTCCCTCCCCAACAGGACTTCCTCCCCACCCCGGACTCCTCTCCACCCGACTCCTCCCCACACCGATTCTCCCCACCAGACTCCTCCCGACCTGACTCCTCCCCCAAGGCTCCTCTCCACCCCACCCTCACTCCTCCCCCTTCCCGACTCCTCTCCACACAGACTCACTCCACCCGACTCCTCCCCCCCCACCCCTACGATTCCTTCCCACCCGACTCCTCCCAAACCCGACTCCTTCCCATCCGACTCTCATTCCCGACTCCACCCCCCCGTCTCCTCACCACCCACCTCCTTCCCACCCGACTCATTCCCAACCCGACCTCCTCCCCCGACCCAAATCATCCCCACCCCACCCACCCCCTCCCCCACCAACTCATTCCCACCCACTGACCCACACTCCCACTCGACTCCTCCCCCCACCCGGACTCCCTCCTGACCCGACTCCTCCCCCACCCGACCCTTCTCCCCACCAACTCCATCCCAACCGACATCCTCCACTCGATCCTCCTCCCCACCCTGACCCTACCTGACCCGACCTCCTCCCCACACCCGACTCCTCTCCACCCGACTCCTCCCCACCCCTACCCACTCCTCCCACACCCGACTCCTCCAGACCACCACCCGACATCCTCCCCACCCGACTCCTGCCGACCCGCCTCCTCTCCACCCGACTCCTCCCACACCCACCCGCCTCCTCCCACACCGACTCCTCACACCCCCCACCCGACTCCTCCCCCACCCGACATCCTACCACCCCACCCGACTCCCCCTCCAACCAGAATCCTGCCCACCCCCGACTCTCTCCACCCACACGCTCCTCCCACCAGACTCTTCCTCCCCACCAAGACTCCTCCACCCGACTCCTCTCCACCCGACTCCTCCCCCACCAGGCCTCCCTCCCCTCCCCCACCCGTATTACCTCCCCAAACGACTCCTCCCCACCAGACTCTCCCCACCCCACCCGACTCCTCCCCACTTAGATTGATCCTCCCCACCTGACTCCTCCCGAGCTGACCTCCTCCCCCACACAGTCTCTCTCCACCCACCCAGACTCCCTCCACCCCAGGACTCCTCTCCACCCGACTCATCCCCACCCGACTATCCCTCCCCACCCGACTCCTTCCCACCCGACTCCTCACCACCCGACTCCTTCCCATCCGGACTCATCACCCACCCCACCCGCACTCCTCCCCACCGACTCCTTCCCACCCGACTCCTCCCCACTCGACTCCTCCCCACCCGACTCCTCCTGCAACGACTCCTCCCCACCCACGACTCCTCTCCAACCAACTCCTCATCAACCCGACTCCTCCCCACCCCCGACTCCCTCTCCACCCCGACTCCTTCCCCCCGATTCACCCCACCCGGACTCCTCCCACCCCACCCGACTCCTCCCCACCCCACCTCCGACTTCCTCCCCACCCAACCCGCCTCCCCTCCCCACCAGACTCCTGCCCCAAACCCGACTACTCTCCACCCGACTCCTCCCCACCCAGATCCTCCCAACCAAACTCCTCCCCCACCCGACTCCTCCCACCCGGACCCTCCTCCCCACCCACCCGAATCTTCCCACACCCCAAGCGACTCCTCCCACCCGACTCCCACCCCACCAGCACCCGACTCCTCCCAACATCGACTCCTTCCACCCGGACTCCTCCCACCCACCCGACTCGTCCCGACCCGACCCCTCCCCAACCGACGACCTCCCCACCCGGACTCCTCCCCAACCGACTCCTCCCACACCCGACTCCTCCCCCCACCCGACTTCCTCCCCACCGACTACCTTCCAACCCGACTCTCCTTCCCACCCGACTCCTTCCCACCCGACTCCTTCCTACCCACTCCTCCCCACCCCACCCGACTCCTCCCCACTCGACTCCTCCCCACGGCCGACTCATCCCCACCCGACTCATCCCCACCCGACTCCTCCCCACCGACTTCTCCACACCCGGTTCCTCCCGACCCGACTCCCTCCCCACCCGACTCCTCCCCACCCCGACTCCTCTCCACACCGTCTCCTCCCACCAGCACCAGCTCCTCCCCACCCGACTCTCTCCACCCGACCTCTCCCCACCCCGACTCCTCCCCACCCCACCCGACTCCTCCCCCAACCGACTCCTTCCACACCCGACCCTCCCTTCCCAACCGACTCCTCCCACCCCAACTCCTTCCCACCCGACTCCTTCCCATCCGACTCCACCATTACCGACTCCTCCCACGCCGACTCTCCCCACCACGACTCTCCCCAAACCGACTCCTCCCGCCCCGACTCATCCCAAACCCACCGCCCTCCTCCCCACCGACTCCTTCCCACCCGACTCCTCCCCACTCGACTCCTCCCCACCCGACTCCCCCGCCCCCACGACCCGCGCGACTCCTCCCTACCCCGACTCCTCTCCACCCGACTCCCTTCCCACCCGACTCCACTCAAAACCAACTCCCTTCCCACCCCGACTCCTCCCCACCCGACTCCTCCCACCCGACTTCCTCCCCACCCCACCCGACTCCTCCCCACCCGACTCCCTCTCACCCGACTCCTTTCCCAGCCGACTCCTCCATTCCCGACTCCTCCCCAACCCGACTCTTCCCCCACCCGACTCCTCCACCAACCGACTCCTCCCGCCCCGACTCATCCCCACCCCCACCCCACCCGCCTCCTCCCCACCGACTCCTTCCCACCCGACTCACTCCCACTCGACTCCTCCCCACCCCCGACTCCTTCTGACCCGACTCCTCCCGCACCTCGACTTCCTCCCCAACCCGACTCCCTTCCCCACCCGACTCCTCTCAAACGCACTCCCTTCCCACCCGACTCCTCCCCACCAGACTCCTGGCCCACCCGACTCCTCTCCACCCAACTTCCTCCCCACCAGACTCCTCCCCCACACCACCCGGATCCCCCTCCCTCCCGACTCCTCCCCACCCCCACCCGACTCCTCCCCAATCCGACACCTTCCCACACGACTCTCCCACCCACCCGACTCCTCCCCACCAGACTCCCTGCCCACCCGACACCTCTCCCACCCGGACTCCTCCCCACCAGACATCTCTCCCCACCCTACCCCACCCGATTCCTCCCCACCAGACTCCCCCACCAGACTCTCCCCACCCGACTCCTCCACACCAGGCTTCTCCCCACCCCACCCGACTACTCCCCACCCGACTCCTCTCCATCCGACTCCTCCCCACCCGACTCCTCCCCACCCAAGACTCCTCCCCACCAGACTCCTCCCCACCCGACTCCCCCAACCCGGACTCCTCCCACCAGACACCTCCACACCAGATTCCTCCCCACCCCGAATCCTCCCCACCAGACTCCTCCCCACCCCCATTACCAGACAGCCTCCCCACCAGACTCCTCCCCACCCGACTCCTCTCACCCCACTCCTCCCCACCCAGTACTCCTCCCAACCCGGGACTCTCTCCACCCGACTCCTCCCCACCCGACTCCTCCCCACCCGACTCCTCCCCACCCCACCCGACTCCCTCCACCACCAGACTCCTCCCCACCAGACTCCCCTCCCCCACCAGGCCTCTCCCCACCCGACTCCTTCCCCACCAGACTTCTCCAAACCCCACCCGACTCCTCCCCACCAGGTACCCCTCCCCACCGACACCTCCCCACCAGACTCCTCCCCACCCCACCCGACTCTCCACACCAGACTCCTCCCCACCCCACCCTGACCTCCTCCCCACCCGACTCCTCCCCACTCGAGCCTCACTCCCCAACCCCGTCTCCTCCCCATCCGACTCCTCCCATACGACTTCCTCCCCTCCCGATCCTTACCACCCCCCGACTCCTTCACACCCCACCCGCCTCCTCCCCACCCGACTCCTCCCCACCACCGACTTCCATCTCCTACCCCACCCGACTCCTCCCCACACCGACTCCTTCCCACCCGACTCCTCTCCACCAGACTTCCTCCCCACCCCCACCCGACTCCTCCCCAACCGACTCCTCCCCACCAGACTCCTCCCCACCAGGACTCCTCCCACACCAGACTCCTCCCCACCCGGCACCGCCTCCACCCGACTCCTCCCCACGCCATTCCTCCCCACCAGACTCCTCCCGACCCGGACTCCTCCCCCCAGGCTCCTCTCCACCCCACCTGACTCCTCCCCATCCGACTCCTCTCCACCAGACTCATCTCCACCTGACTCCTTCCCCACCCCGATCCTTCCCTACCCGACTCCCTCACCCGGACTCCTTCCCATCCGACTCTCCCATTCCGACCTCCTCCCCCCCATCTCCTCCCCACCCGACTCCTCCCCACCCGACCTCATACCCCAACCGACTCCTCCCGACCCGACTCAATCCCACCCCCAACCCCCGCTCCTCCCCACCAACTCCTTCCCACCCGACCCACCTCCCCACTCGACTCCTCCCCACCCGACTCCTCCTGACCCTGAATCCTCCACACTGACTTCTCCCCCACCAACTCCATTCCACCCGGACTACTCCCCGCTCGACTCCTCCCCACCCACGAATCCTCCTGACCCGACTCCTCCCCAACCCGACTCCTCTCCACACGTACTCCCTTCCCACCGACCATCCTCCCCCACGACCTCCTCCCCACCCCACCCGACTCCTCCCCTCCCGACCCTACCCACCCCACCCGTCTCCTCTCCACCCTGACTCCTCCCCACCAGGCTCCTCCCACACCCGACTCCTCGTCCACCCGACTCCAACCCCACCCGAATCCTCCCCACCCCAAGCCCGACTCCTGCCCACACCGACTCCTTCCCACCCCGACTCCTCCCACCCGAACTCCTCCCCACCCAAAATCCTTCCCACCACGACTCCTTCCCATCCGACTCCTCCATTCCCGACTCCTCCCCACCACCGACTCTTCCCCCCACGCCACTCCCCTCCCCAACCCGACTCCTCCCCACCCCGACTCCTCCCCACCCGACTCCTCCCCACCAGACTCCTCCCCACCCCACCCGACTCCTCCCCACCCCACCCGACTCCTCCCCCACCCGGACCTCCTCCCCACCAGACTCCTCCCTACCAGGACTCCTCCCCAACCAAACTCCATCCCCACCCCACTCCCTCCCCACCCGACTCCTACCCACCCGACTTCCTCCCCACCAGACTCCTCCCCACCAGGCTCCTCCCCACCCGCCACTCTCCCCACCAGACTTCTCTCCCCACCCGGACTTCTCCCCAACCCGACTCCTCCCCCACCCGACTCCTCCCCACCCGTCTCCTCTCCACCAGACGTCCTCCCCACCCCACCCCGACCTCCTCCCCAACCCCACCCGATCCCCCCCCCGGAATCCTCCCCACCAGACTCCTCCCTACCAAGACCCCTCCCCCACCAAACTACCTCCCCCACCCGACTCCTCCCCACCCGACTCCTCCCCACCCCCACCCGACTCCTCCCCACCCGACTCCTCCCCAACTAGACTCCTCCCTACCTCAGACCTCCTCCCCACCAAACTCCTCCCCACCCGACTTCTCCCCACCCGACTCCTCCCACCCGACTCCTCCCCACCCCACCCGGGACTCCTCCCCACCCACACCCACGTCCTCCCCACCAGACTCCTGCCCCAACCAGACTACTCTCACCCGACTCCTCCCCACCCAGACTCCTCCCACCAAACTGCTCCCCACCCGACTTCCTCCCCACCCCGACTCCCTCCCCACCCACCCGACTCCTCCCACCCGACTCCTCCCCACCCACCCGACTCCTCCCCACTGTCGACCCGCCTCCCACCCGACTCCTTCCACCCCACCCGACTCCTCCCCACCCGACTCCTCTCCACCCGACTCCTCCCTACCAGGCTCCTCCCGGACCCCACCCGACTCTCTCCATCCGACTCCTCCCCACCCGACTCCTCCCCCACCAGACTTCCTCCCCGCTCCGACTCCTCCCCACCCGACTCCTCCCCAACAGACTCCTCCCCACCCGACTCCTCCCCACCCCGACTCCTCCCACCAACAGACCTCCTCCACAACCAGACTCCTCCCCAACCGACCCCCCCTGCCCAGGCCCACCCAACTCTCCCCCAGACTCCTCCCCACCCGACATTCCTCACCACCCGACTCCTCCCACCCCGAGCTCACTCCACCACCTCGACTACCGTTCCCCCCCACCAGACTCCTCCCCACCTCACCCGGACTCCTCCCCACCCGGACTCCTCCCCACCAGACTCTCCCACCAGACTCCTCCCCACCCGACTCCTCCCCACCAGACTCCTCCCCCACCAGACCCTCTCCTCCCACCAAACTCTCCCCACCACCCGACTCCTCCTTACCCGACTCCTCCCCACCACAGACTCCTCCCCACCAGCTCCTCCCCACCCCGACATCCTCCCTACCAGACTTCTCCCCACCCCACCACGGCTTCCATCCCCACCAGACTCTCCTCCCCACCCGACTCCTCACCCACCTCAGACTCTTCCCCACCAGGCTCCTCCCCACCCCGACACCTCCCCACCAGACTTCTCCCCACCCCACCCGACTCCCCCACCATGACTCCTCCCCACCGACACTTCCCCACCCGACTCTTCCCACCGCCCGACTCCCTTCCCTACCCACCCGACTCCCTCCCCACAGACTCCTTCCCCCACCCCACCCGAATCCTCCCCACCCCACCCGACTCCTCCCCACCCGACTCCTCCCACACCAGACCTCCTCCCCACCCAGACTCCCTCCCCACCCTACTCCCCCCACCAGACTCCTCCCCACCCCACCACGACTCCTCCCACCTCCGCTCCCTCCCCACTCGATCCTCCCCACCCGTCCTCCTCCCCATCCGACTCCTCCCCATACCGGACTCCTCCCCTCCCGACATCCTCCCCCACTCGACTCATTCTCCACCCCACCCCCGCCCTCCTCCCCCACCCGACTCCTCCCCACACCGATTCCTCCCCACCCCACCCGACTCCTCCCCACCCGACACCTTCCCACCCGACTCCTCTCCACCAAGACTCCTCCCCACCCCACCCGACTCCCTCCCCCAACCGACTCCTCCCCACAGCAGACTCCTCCCCACCAGACTCCTCCCCACCCGACCCTCCCCCACCCCTCCACCGACTCCTCCCCACCCGATTCCTCCCCACCAGGACTCCTCCGACCTG
Organism: Chirona hameri; assembly: GCA_036785665.1. Taxonomy (NCBI): domain Eukaryota; kingdom Metazoa; phylum Arthropoda; class Thecostraca; order Balanomorpha; family Balanidae; genus Chirona; species Chirona hameri. The sequence continues at coordinate 26,851 of JAXIVJ010012792.1, read as the reverse complement.
GGACTCCTCCCCCGAGCACCTCTCCACCCCACCTCACTCCTCCCCACTACCGACTTCCTCTCCACCAGACTCATCTCCACCCGACTCCTCCCAACCCGATTCTTCCACCCCGACTCCTCCCACCCGACTCCTTCCCATCCGATCCCTCCATTCCCTGACCTCCTCCCCCCCGTCTCCTCCCCACCCGACTCCTTCCCACCCGACTCATCCCCAAACCGACTCCTCCCGACCCAAATCCATCCCCACCCCCACCCGCCTCCTCCCACACCAACTCCTTCCCCACCCGACACCTCCCCACCTACTCCTCCCCAACCCGACTCCTCCTGACCCGACCACTCCTCCCCACCCGACCTTCCTCCCCAACCAACTCATCACAACCGACTCCTCCTCCCACACTCGACTCCTCCCCTCACCGACTCCTCCTGACCCGACTCCTCCCCACCCGACCTCCTCTCCACCCCGACTCCTCCCCCCCCACCCGACTCCTCCCCACCCGGACTCCTCCCACCCACCACGAATCTCCCCCACCCGACGAGACAAAAGAAAAATAGCGAAAGCCACCCGAATCGTATCCCCCCCCTGGTGGGGGGTGTCCCTCCTGGTTTGGGTCCTGCCACCCGCCTTCCTCTCCACCCGACACCTCCCCACCCACACCCGCCTCCTCCCCACCCGACTCCTCCCCACCCCACCCGACTCCTCCCCACCCGATCCTACCACCCCACCCCGACTCCTCCCCACCAGAATCCTGCCCACGCCGTACTCCCCTCCACCCTGACTCCTCCCCCACCAACTCCTCCCCACCAGACTCCTCCCACCCGACTCCTCTCCACCCGACTCCTCCCCACCAAGGCTCCTCCCCACCCCCACCCGATTCCTCCCACCCGACTCCTCCCCCATCCGACTCCCTCCCCACCCGACTTCCTCCCCCACCAAGACTCCTCCCCACCAGTCCTCCCTCCCCACCCGACTCCTCCCACCCGACTCCTCCCCACCAGGGACTCCTCCCACACCAGACTCCTCCCCACCAGACTCCCTCCCCTCCCCACCCGACTCCTCCCCACCAGACCCTCTCCCACCCGAACTCATCCCCCACGCGACTCCTCCCCCCACCCGGACTCCATCCCACCAGACTCCTCCCCCAGGCTCCCTCCCACACCGATCCTCCCCACCAGACTTATCCCCACCCCACCCGTCTCTCCCCCTCTTTCTCCAGACTCCTCCACACCGACACTTCCCCAACCCGACTCTTCCCCACCCGACTCCTCCCTACCCACCCGAACTTCCTCCCCACCAGTCTCCTCCCCACCCCACCCGACTCCTCCCAACCCGCACTCCTCCCCACCAGACTCCTCCCCACCAGACTCCTCCCCACCCTACTCCCCCACCAACTCCTCCCCAACCCCACCCGACTACATCTCCAACCGAGCTCCTCTCACCCGACTCCTCCCCACCAGACTCCTCCACCACCAGACTCCCTAACACCAGGACTCTCCCCACCAGGACTACCTCCCCAACCGACTCCTCTACCACCCGACTCCTCCCCACCAGACTCCTCCCCACCAGACTCCTCTCCACCCACCTGACTCCTCCCCAACCGTACTCCTCCCACCCAGACTCCTCCCCACCCCACCCGACTCCTCCCCACTTGGACTCCTCCCCACCTGGACTCCTCCCGAGCTGACTCCTCCCCACCAGACTCCTCATCCACCCCCACCTGACTCTTCCCACCCGACTCCGTCCACCCGAATCATCCCCACCCCCGACTCCTCCCCACCCGACTATCTTCCCCACCCTGACTCCTACCCACCCGGACTCCCTTCCCATCCGACTCATCCCCCACCCGACTCCGTCCCACCCGACTTCTCCCCACCCGACTCCTCCCACCCCGACTCCTCCCCTACCTCAACCCGACTCCTCCCCACCCCACCCACCTCCTCCCCAACCAGACTCCTGCCCAACCCGACTACTCTCCACCCCCCCGAACCTCCTCCCCCACCAGAACTCTCCACACCATAACTCCTCCCAACCCGACTCCTCCCACCCGACTCCTCCCCACCCCCGACTCTTCCCCACCCCCACCCGACTCCCTCCCACCCGACTCCTCCCCAGCTCGGACTTCCTTCCCACCCCGACTCCTCCCACTCACCCGACTCCTTCCCACCCGGACTCCTCTCCACCCGACTCCTCCCTACCAGGCTCCTCCCTGACCACCCACCCGACTCCTCCTCCATCCGACTCCTCCCCACCCGGAGCTCCTCCCCACCAGACTCCTCACCCGCCCGACTCCTCCCCACCCGACTCCTCCCTACCCTGACTCCTCCCCACCCGGACTCCTCCCCACCCGACTCCTCCCCACCAGACACTCCCTCCACACCAGACTCCTCCCCCACCGACCACTTCCCAGCCCACCCAAACTCCTCCCCACCAGACTCCTCCCCACCCGACTTCCCTCCCACCCGACCTCCTCCCCACCCGACTCCTCCCCACCAGACTCCTCCCCACCCCACCCGACTCCATCCCCACCCCACCCGACTCCTCCCCAAACCCGACTACCTCCCCACCAGACTCCTCCCTACCAGACTCCTCCCCACAAACTCCTCCCACCCGACTCCTCCCCACCACGACTCCTCCCCACCCGACTCCTCCCCACCAGACTCCTCCCCACACAGGGCTCCCCCACCACGACTCCTCCCCACCAGACTTTCTCCTCCCACCCGACTTCTCCCCACCCGACTCCTCCCCACCGCGACTCCTCCCCTCCCCGACTCCTCTCCTCCAGACTCCTCCCCACCCCACCCGACTCCTCCCCACCCCACCCGACTCCTCCCCCCCCGACTCCTCCCCACCAGACCTCCTCCCTACCAGACTCCTCCCCACCAAACTCCTCCCCACCCGGACCATCCTCCCCACCCGACTCCTCCCCCACCCCACCCGACTCTCCCCACCCGACTCCTCCCCACCAGACTCCTCCCTACCAGACTCGTCCCTCCCACCAAACTCCCTCCCCACCCGACTTCTCCCCACCCGACTCCTCCCACCCGTCCTCCTCCCCACACCCACCCAGACTCCTCCCCACCCCCACCCACGTCCTCCCCACCAGAACACCTGCCCAACCCTGACTACTCTCCCACCCGACTCCTCCCCACCAGACTCCTCCCCTCCAAACTGCTCCCCACCCGACTCCTCCCACCCGACTCCTCCCACCCACACGACTCCTCCCACCTCCGACTCCTCCCTCACCCACCCGACCTCCCACTTCCCCCCACTCGACTCCTTCACCCACCCGACTCCATCCCCACCCACCCGACTCCTCCCCACCCGAACTTCCTCCTCCACCCCGACTCCTCCCTACAAGGCTCCTCCCCGACCCCCACCCGACTCCTCATCCATCCGACTCTCCCCACCCGACTCCTCCCCACCAGACTCCTCCCCCGCCCGACTCCTCCCCACCACGACTCATCCCCACCAGACTCCTCCCCACCCGACTCCTCCCCACCACGACTACCCTCCCCACCAGACTCCTCCACACCAGACTCCTCCCCACCGTCCCCCTGCCCAGCCCACCCAACTCCTCCCCACCAGGACTCCTCCCCACCCGCTCCCCTCCCCACCCGACTCCTCCCCACCCGACTCCTCCCCACCCGACTCCTCCTCCCACCAGACTCCTCCCCACCTCACCCGACCTCTCCCCACCCGACTCCTCCCCCACCAGACATCCTCCCCACCAAGACACCTCCCCACCCGACTCACTCCCCAACCCAGACCTCCTCCCCACCAGACTCCTCCCCACCAAACTCCTCCCCACCCCTACTCCTTCCTTACCCGACTCCTCCCCACCTAGATCTCCCTCACCCACCAGGCTCCTCCACCTCCTCCCCACCCGACTCCCCCCACCAGACTTCTCCCCACCCCACCCGGCTCCTCCCCACCAGACTCCCCCCCACCCTGACTCCTCCCCACCAGACTCCTCCCACCCAGGCTCCTCCCCCACCCGACCACCTCCCCCACCAGACTTCTTCCCCACCCCACCCGACTCCTCCCCACCAGACTCCTCCCCCCACCGACACTATATCCCCACCCCGACTCCTTCCCACCCGGACCCTCCTCCTACCCACCCGACTCCCTCCCCACCAGACTCCTCCCCACCCCACCCGACTCCCTCCCCACCCCACCCGACTCTCCCCACCCGACTCCTCCCCACCAGACTCCTCCCCACCAGACTCCTCCCCACCCTACTCCCCCCACCAGGACTCCTCCCCACCCCCACCCGACTCCTCTCCAACCGTACCCTCCTCCACTGCGACTCCTCCCCACCAGACTCCTCCCCACCAGACTCCCTCCCCAACCAGACTCCTCAACACCAGACACCTCCCCACCAGACTCCCTTCACCACCGACATCCTACTCCACCTCGACTCCTCCCCCCCCCACCCACGACTCCTCCCCACCCAGACTCCTCTCCATCCCCACCTGACTCCTCCCCAACCAACTCCTCCCCACAGACTCCTCCCCAACCCCACCCACTTCCTCCCCACTTGGACTCCTCCCCACTTGACTCCTCCCCACCTGACTCCCTCCCGAGCTGACTCCATCCCCACCAGACTTCTCCTCCACCCCACCTGACTCCTCCTCCCCACCCGACTCATCTCCACCCGACTCATCCCCACCCGACTCCCTCCCCCCACCCGACTCATGTCCCACCCGACTCCTTCCCATCCGACTCATCCCCACCCCACTCCGCTCCTCCCCACCGACCTCATTCCCACCCGACTCGCTCCCCACTCGGACTCCTCCCACCCGGACTCCTCCTTGCCACGACTACCCTCCCCACCCGACTCCTCTCCACCCAACTCCTCCTCACCCAGCCTCCTCCCCACCCCGACTCCTCTCCACCCGCCTACCTTCCACCCGACTTCCTCCCCACCCGACTCCTCCCACCCGGACTTCCTCCCCACCCCACCCGACTCCTTCCCACCCCACCCGCCCTCCTCCCCACCAGACTCCCTGCCCACCCGACTACTCTCCCACCCGACTCCCTCCCCCACCAGATCCTCCCCACCAAACTCCTCCCTACCCCGACTCCTCCCCACCCGACTCCTCCCCACCCACCCGAATCTTCCCCACCCCACCCGACTCCTCCCACCACGACACCTCCCCACCCACCCGACTCCTCCCCACTCGACTCCTTCCCACCCGACTCATCCCACCGTGCACCCGACTCCTCCCGACCCGACCCCTCCCCAACCGACGCCTCCCCAACCGGACTCCTCCCCACCCGACTCCTCTCCACCCCCACCGACTCCTCCCCCCACCGGACTCCTTCCCACCCGACTCTTCCCAACCCTAGACGACTCCTTCCCACCCGACTCCTTTCCTACCCAACTCCTCCCCACCCCCACCCGGACTCCTCCCACCCACTCGACTCCTTCCCCACCCGACTCATCCCCACCCGACTCAATCCCACACCTGTTAGCCGTCCTACCTCCCCACCGACTTCTCCCCACGCCGTTCCCCTCCCGACCTCGACTCCCCCCCCCCCCCCCCACCCCCCCGACTCCTCCCTACCCCGACTCTCTCCACCCGACTCCTCCCCACCAGGCTCCTCCCCACCCGACTACCTCTCCACCCGATCCCTCTCACCCGACTCCTCCCCCAACCCCACCACGACTCCTCCCCACCGACACCTTCCCACCCGAATCCTTCCACACCCGACTCCCCCCATCCAAATCCTTTCCCACCCGACTCCTTCCCATACGACTCCTCCCCACCCGACTCCCTCTCCCACACGACTCCTCCTCACCCGACCCTCCCCACCCCACCCGACTCACTCCCCACCGAATCCTCTCCACCCGGACTCCCTCCCCACCAGACTCCTCCCCACCAGACCAGACACCTCCCCCACCAGGACTCCTCAACACCAGACTCCTCAACACCAGACTCCTCCCCACCGACCTCCTCTCCACCCCGACTCCTCCCCACCAGGACACCTCCCCACCAGACTCCTCTCCACCCCACCTGACTCCTCCCCAACCGACTCCTCCCCACCAGACTCCTCCCCACCCCACCCGACTCTTCCCCCACTTGACTCCTCCCCACCTGACTCCTCCCGAGCTGACTCCTCCCCACCAGACTCCTCTCCACCCACCTGACTCCTCCCCCCCGACTCCTCTCCACCCGACCCATCCCACCGACTCCTCCTCACCCGACTCCGTTCCCACCCGACTCTCCTCCCACCCGCACTCCCTTCCCATCCGACTCATCCCCACCCCACCCCGCCTCCTCCACCACCGACTCCTTCCCACCCGACTCCTCCCACTCGACTCCTCCCCACCCGACTCCTCCTGCCGCGACCTCCTCCCCACCCGACTCCTCTCCACCCAACTCCTCCTCACCCGACTCCTCCCCCACCCGACTCCTCTCCACCCGACTCCTTCCCACCCGACTTCTCCCCACCCGACTCTCCCCACCCGACTCCTCCCCACCCACCCGACTCCTCCCCCACCCCATCCCACCTCCTCCCCACCAGACTCCTGCCCAACCCCGACTACTCTCCACCACTCCTCCCCACCAGACCCTCCCCACCAAACTCCTCCCCACCGCCATCTCCCACCGACTCCTCCCCCCACCCACCCGAATCTTCCCCACTCCACCCGACTCCTCCACCCGACTCCTCCCCACCCACCCGACTCTTCCCCACCCCACCCGACTCCTCCCCCACCCACCGACTCTTCCCACCCACCCGACTCCCCACCACCCGACTCCTCCCCACCCGACTCCTCTCCACCCGACTCCTCCCTACCAGGCTCCTCCCGACCCCCACCCCGACTCCTCTCATCCGACTCCTCCCCCACCCGACTCCGCCCCACCAGACTCCTCCCCGCCCGACTCCTCCCCACCCCGACTCCCTCCCCACCGACTCCTCCCTCCCCCGACGCCTCCCCTCCCCACCGACTCCACCCCACCAGAACTCCTCCACACCAGACTCCTCCCCACCGACTCCTGCCAGCCCAACCCACTCCTCCCCACCAGACTCCTCCCACGCCTCCTCCCCACACCGACTCCTCCCCACCGACTCCTCCCCACCCGACTCCTCTCCCACCCGACTCCCTCCCAACCAGACTCCTCCCCACCAGATCCTCCCCACCAACTCCTCCCCACCCGACTCCTCCCCACCCGACTCCTCCCCACCCGACTCCTCCCCACCAGACACCTCCCCACCAGGCCCCCCCCCACCCGACTCCTCCCCACCAGACTTCTCCCCACCCCACCCGGCTCCTCCCCACCAGACTCCTCCCCACCCGACTCCTCCCACCCCACCCGACTCCTCCCCACCAGACTCCTCCCCACCCGACTCCTCCCCACCAGACTCCTCCACACCAGGCTCCTCCCCACCCGACCCCTCCCCACCAGACTTCTCCCCACCCCATCCGACTCCTCCCCACCAGACTCCTCCCCACCGACACTTCCCCACCCGACTCTTCCCACCCGACTCCTCCCTACCCACCCGACTCCTCCCCACCAGACTCCTCCCCACCCCCCACCCGACTCCTCCCCACCCCACCCGACTCCTCCCACCCGACTCCTCCCCACCAGACCTCCTCCCCACCAGACTCCTCCCCACCCTACTCCCCCACCAGACTCCTCCCCACCCCACCGCACTCCTCTCCAACCGACTCCTCTCCACCCGACCTCCTCCCCACCAGACTCCTCCCCACCAGACTCCTCCCCACCAGACTACCTCAACACAGACTCCTCCCCCACCCAGACTCCTCCCCACCGACTCCTCTCCACCCGAACTCCTCCCCAACCCGACTCCTCCCCACCAGACCTCCTCCCCACCAGACTCCTCTCCACCCCACCTGATTCCTCCCCAACCGACTCCTCCCCCCCGACTCCCTCCCACCCCACCCGACTCCTCCCCACTTGACTCCTCCCCACCTGACTCCTCCGAGCTGACCTCCTCCCCACCAGACTCCTCCCACCCCACTGAATCCTCCCCACCCGACTCCTCTCCACCCGACTCATCCCCACCCGACTCCTCCCCACCGACGACCTTCCCACCCGACCTCCTCCCACCGACTCCTTCCATCCGACTCATCCCCACCACCACCCGCCTCCTCCCACCGACTCTTCCACCCGACTCCTCCCCACTCGACTCCTCCCCACCCGACTCCTCCTGCCACGACTCCTCCCCACCCGACTCCTCTCCACCCAACTCCTCCTCACCCGACTCCTCCCCACCCGGACTCCTCTCCACCCGACTCCTTCCCACCCGATCGTCCTCTCCCACCCGACTCCTCCTCACCCGACTCCTCCCCACCCCACCCGACTCCTCCCCACCCCACCCGCCTCCTCCCCCCCAGACTCCTGCCCATTATACCCGACTACTCTCCACCCGACTCCTCCCCACCCAGACTCCTCCCCACCAAACTCCTCCCCACCCGACTCCTCCACCCGACTCCTCCCCACCCACCCGAATCTTCCCCCACCCCACCGACTCCTCCCACCCGGACTACCTCCCCACCCACCCGACTCCTCCCAACTCGACTCCTTCCCACCCGACTCCTCCCACCCACCCGACTCCTCCCGACCCGACCCCTCCCCAACCGACGCCTCCCCACCCGACTCCTCCCCAACCGACTCCTCCCCACCCGACTCCTCCCCACCCCACCCGACTCCTCCCCACCGACTCCTTCCCCACCCGACTCCTTCCCACCCGACTCCTTCCCACCCGACTCCTTCCTACCCCAACTCCTCCCCACCCCAACCCGACTCCTCCCCACTCGACTCCTCCCCACCCGACTCATCCCCACCCGACTCATCCCCACCCGACTCCTCCCCACCGACTTCTCCACACCCGGTTCCTCCCGACCCGACTCCTCCCCACCCGACTCCTCCCCACCCGACTCCTCTCCACCCGACTCCTCCCACCAGGCTCCTCCCCACCCGACTCCTCTCCACCCGACTCCTCCCCACCCCGACTCCTCCCCACCCCCCACCCAATACCTCCTCCCCACCGACTCCTTCCCACCCGACTCCTTCCCACCCGACTCCTCCCCACCCCAAATCCTTCCCACCCGACTCCTTCCCATCCGACTCCTCCATTCCCGACTCCTCCCCACCCGACTCTTCCCCACCCGACTCCTCCCCAACCGACTCCTCCCGCCCCGACTCATCCCCACCCCACCCGCCATCCTCCCCACCGACTCCTTCCCACCCCGACTCCTCCCCACTCGACTCCTCCCCACACCGACTCCTCCTGACCCGACTCCTCCCTACACGACTCCTCTCCACCCGACTCCTGCCACCCGACTCCTCTCAAAACCAACACCTAACCCAACCCACTCCTCCCCCACCCGACCTCCTCCCACCCGCCTCCTCCCACCCCCCCCGACTCCTCCCCACCCGCCTCCTCTCACCCGAACTCCTTCCCCATCCCGACTCCACCCATTCCCAGGAACTCCTCCCAACCCGACTCTTCCCACCCGACTCCTCCCCAACCGACTCCTCCCGCCCCCGACACATCCCCACCCCCACCCGCCTCCTCCCACCGACTCCTTCCCACCCGACTAGACTCCTCCCACTCGACTCCTCCCCACCCGACTCCTTCTGACCCGACTCCTCCCCACCCGACTCCTCCCCACCCGACTCCTTCCACCCGACTCCTCCTCACACCGACTCCTCCCACCCGACTCCTCCCCACCCATACTCCTGCCCACCCGACTCCTCTCCACCCAACTCCCTCCCCACCAGACTCCTCCCACCCACCCGATCCTCCCTCCCGACTCCTCCCCACCCCACCGACTCCTCCCCACCCGACTCCTTCCCACCCGACTCCTCCCACCCCACCCGACTCCTCCCCACCAGACTCCTGCCCACACCGACACCTCTCCACCCGACTCCTCCCCACCAGACTCTCCCCAACCCCCACCCGATTCTCCCCACCAGACTCCTCCCCCACCCAGACTCCTCCCCACCCGACTCCTCCACACCAGGCTCTCCCACCCCACCCGACTTCTCCCCACCCGACTCCTCACTCCACCGACTTCCTCCCCACCCGACTCCTCCCCTCCAGACTCCTCCCCACCCGACTCCTCCCACTACCCGACTCCCCCACCGACTCCTACCACCAGACTCCTCCACACCAGACTTCCTCCCCACCCGAATCCTCCCCCCCAGGACTCCTCCCCACACCCACCCGACCCCCCCCACAGATCCTCCCCCCAGACTCCGACTCCTCTCCACCCGACTCCTCCCCACCAGACTCCTCCCAACCCGACTCCTCTCCACCCGACTCTCCCACCGACTCCTCCCACCCGACTCCTCCCCACCCGACTCCTCCCCACCAGACTCCTCCCCACCAGACTCCTCCCCACCAGGCTCCTCCCCACCCGACTCCTCCCCCACCAGACTTCTCCCAAACCCACCCGACTCCTCCCCACCAGACTCCTCCCCACCGACACCTCCCCACCAGACTCCTCCCCCCACCCCCACCACGACTCCTCCACCACCAGACTCCTCCCCACCCCACCCGACTCCTCCCACCCGACTCCTCCCCACTCGACCTCCTCCCCACCCGTCTCCTCCCCATCCGACTCCTCCCCATCCGACTCCTCCCCTCCCGACTCCTCCCCACCCGACTCCTTCACACCCCACCCGCCTCCTCCCCACCCGACTCCTCCCCACCCGATTCCTCTCCACCCCACCCGACTCCTCCCCCACCCGACTCCTTCCCACCCGACTCCTCTCCACCAGACTCCTCCCCACCCCACCCGACTCCTCCCCAACCGACTCCTCCCCACCAGACTCCTCCCCACCAGACTCCTCCCCACCAGACTCCTCCCACCCGACTCCTCTCCACCCGACTCCCTTCCACCCACCCGATTCCTCCCCACCAGACTCCTCCCGACCCGACTCCTCCCCCAGGCTCCTCTCCACCCCACCTGACTCCTCCCCATCCGACTCCTCTCCACCAGACCTCATCTCCACCCGACTCCTCCCCACCCGATTCCTTCCCACCCGACTCCTCCCACCCGACTCCTTCCCATCCGACTCCTCCATTCCCGACTCCTCCCCCCATCTCCTCCCCACCCGACTCCTCCCCACCCGACTCATCCCCAACCGACTCCCTCCCGACCCGACTCATCCCCCACCCCACCCGCCTCCTCCCCACCAACTCCTTCCCACCCGACTCCTCCCACTCGACTCCTCCCACCCGACTCCTCCTGACCCGAATCCTCCCCACCTGACTTTCTCCCCACCAACTCCATCCCACCCGACTCCTCCCCACTCGACCTCCCCCACCCGACTCCTCCTGACCCGACTCCTCCCCACCCGACTCCTCTCCACCCGACTCCTTCCCACCGACTCCTCCCCACCCGACTCCTCCCCACCCCACCCGACTCCTCCCCACCCGACTCCTCCCACCCCACCCGACTCCTCCCACCCGACATCCTGCCCACCCGACTTCCTCTCCACCCGACTCCTCCCCACCCCACCCGCCTCCTCCCACCCCGAATCCTCCCCACCCCACCCGACTCCTCCCCACCCGACTCCTACCACCCCCACCCGCACTCCTCTCCACCCCGACTCCTCCCCACCAGGCTCCTCCCCACCCCACCCGATCCTCCCCCCCCGACTCCTCCCCACCCGACTCCTCCCCACCCGACTCCTCCCCACCAGACTCCTCCCCACCAGACTCGCTCCCCACCCGACTCCTCCCACCCGACTCCTCCCCACCAGACTCTTCCACACCAGACTCCTCCCCACCAGACTCCTCCCCACCCCCCCCGACACCTCCCCACCAGACTCCTCCCCACCCGACTCCTCCCCACGCGACTCCTCCCCACCCGACTCCTTCCACCAGACTCCTCCCCACCAGGCTCCTCCCACCCGACTCCTCCCCACCAGACTTATCCCCCCCCCCCACCCGACTCCTCCCCACCAGACTCCTCCCCACCGACACTTCCCCACCCGACTCTTCCCCACCCGACTCCTCCCTACCCACCCGACTCCTCCCCACCAGACTCCTCCCCACCCATCCGACTCATCCCCACCCGACTCCTCCCCACCAGACTCCCTCCCCACCAGACTCCTCCCACCAGACTCCTCCCCACCCCTACTCCCCCACCAGACTCCTCCCCCACCCCACCCGACTCCTCTCCAACCGACTCCTCTCCACCCGACTCCTCCCCACCAGACTCCTCCCCACCAGACTCCTCAACACCAGACTCCTCCCCACCCAGACCTTCCCTCCCCACCGACTCCTCTCCACCAGACTCCTCCCCACCAGACTCCTCTCACCCCCACCTGACTCCTCCCCAACCGACTCCTCCCCACCCAGACTCCTCCCCACCCCACCCGACTCCTCCCCACTTGACTCCTCCCACCTGACTCCTCCCGAGCTGACTCCTCCCCCACCAGACTCCTCCTCTCCACCCCACCTGACCTCTTCCCCACCCGACTCCTCTCCACCCGACTCATCCCCACCCGACACCGACTCCGACTCCTCCCCACCCGACTCCTCCCACCCGACTCCTCCCACCCGACTCCTTCCCATCCGACTCATCCCACCCCACCCGCCTCCTCCCCACCGACTCCTTCCCACCCGACTCCTCCCCACTCGACTCCTCCCCACCCGACTCCTCCTGCCACGACCCTCCCCACCCGACTCCTCTCCACCCAACTCCTCCTCACCCGACTCCTCCCCACCCGACTCCTCTCCACCCGACTCCTTCCACCCGACTTCTCCCCACCCGACTCCTCCACCCGACTCCTCCCCTCCCCACCCGACTCCTCCCCACCCCACCCACGTCCTCCCCATCAGACTCCTGCCCACCCGACTACTCTCCACCCAGACTCCTCCCCACCAGACTCCTCCCCACCAAACTGCTCCCCACCCGACTCCCCCACCCGACTCCTCCCCACCCACCCGACTCCTCCCCACTCGACTTTCCTTCCCACCCGACTCTCCCAACCCACCCGACTCCTCCCCACCCGACTCCTCTCCACCCGACTCCTCCCTACCAGGCTCCTCCCCGACCCCCACCCGACTCCTCTCCATCCGACTCCTCCCCACCCGACTCCTCCCCACCAGACTCCTCCCCGCCCGACTCCTCCCCACCCGACTCCTCCCCACCAAACTCCTCCCCACCCGACTCCTCCCCACCCGACTCCTCCCCACCAGACTCCTCCACACCAGACTCCTCCCCACCGACCCCTGCCCAGCCCACCCAACTCCTCCCCACCAGAACTCCTCCCCACCCGACTCCTCCCCACCCGACCTCCTCCCCCACCCGACTCCTCCCCACCCGACTCCTCCCACCAGACTCCTCCCCACCCCACCCGACTCCTCCCCACCCCACCCGACTCCTCCCCACCCGACTCCTCCCCACCAGACTCCTCCCCACCAGACTCCTCCCCACCAGACTCCTCCCCACCAACTCCTCCCCACCCGACTCCTCCCCACCCGACTCCTCCCCACCAGACTCCTCCCCACCAGACTCCTCCCCACCAGGCTCCTCCCCACCCGACTCCTCCCCACCAGACTTCTCCCCACCCCCACCCGGCTCCTCCCCACCAGACTCCTCCCCACCCGACTCCCCGACTCCTCCCCACCCCATCCGACTCCTCCCCACCAGACTCCTCCCCACCCGACTCCTCCCCACCAGACTCCTCCCCACCAGGCTCCTCCCCACCCGACCCCTCCCCACCAGACTTCTCCCCACCCCACCCGACTCCTCCCCACCAGACTCCTCCCCACCGACACTTCCCCACCCGACTCTTCCCCACCCGACTCCTCCCTACCCACCCGACTCCTCCCCACCAGACTCCTCCCACCCCACCCGACTCCTCCCCACCCACCCGACTCCTCCCCACCCGACTCCTCCCCACCAGACTCCTCCCCACCAGACTCCTCCCCACCCTACTCCCCCCACCAGACTCCTCCCCACCCCACCCGACTCCTCTCCAACCGACTCCTCTCCACCCGACTCCTCCCCACCAGACTCCTCCCCACCAGACTCCTCTCCACCCCACCTGACTCCTCCCCAACCAACTCCTCCCCACCAGACTCCTCCCCACCCCACCCGACTCCTCCCCACTTGACTCCTCCCCACTTGACTCCTCCCCACCTGACTCCTCCCGAGCTGACTCCTCCCCACCAGACTTCTCTCCACCCCACCTGACTCCTCCCCACCCGACTCCTCTCCACCCGACTCATCCCCACCCGACTCCTCCCCACCCGACTCATTCCCACCCGACTCCTTCCCATCCGACTCATCCCCACCCCACCCGCCTCCTCCCCACCGACTCCTTCCCACCCGACTCCTCCCCACTCGACTCCTCCCCACCCGACTCCTCCTGCCACGACTCCTCCCCACCTGACTCCTCCCGAGCTGACTCCTCCCCACCAGACTTCTCTCCACCCCACCTGACTCCTCCCCACCCGACTCCTCTCCACCCGACTCATCCCCACCCGACTCCTCCCCACCCGACTCATTCCCACCCGACTCCTTCCCATCCGACTCATCCCCACCCCACCCGCCTCCTCCCCACCGACTCCTTCCCACCCGACTCCTCCCCACTCGACTCCTCCCCACCCGACTCCTCCTGCCACGACTCCTCCCCACCCGACTCCTCTCCACCCGACTCATCCCCACCCGACTCCTCCCCACCCGACTCCTCCCCACCCGACTCCTCCCCACCCGACTCCTCCCCACCCGACTCCTCCCCACCAGACTCCTCCCCACCCCACCCGACTCCTCCCCACCCCACCCGACTCCTCCCCACCCGACTCCTCCCCACCATACTCCTCCTCACCCGACTCCTCCCCACCCGACTCTTCTCCACCCGACTCCTTCCCACCCGACTTCTCCCCACCCGACTCCTCCCACCCGACTCCTCCCCACCCCACCCGCCTCCTCCCCACCAGACTCCTGCCCAACCCGACTACTCTCCACCCGACTCCTCCCCCACCAGACTCCTCCCCACCAAACTCCTCCCCACCCGACTCCTCCCACCCGACTCCTCCCCACCCACCCGAATCTTCCCCACCCCACCCAACTCCTCCCACCCGACTCCTCCCCACCCACCCGACTCCTCCCCACCCACCCGACTCCTCCCCACTCGACTCCTTCCCACCCGACTCCTCCCACCCACCCGACTCCTCCCGACCCGACCCCTCCCCAACCGACGCCTCCCCAACCGACTCCTCCCCACCCGACTCCTCCCCACCCCACCCGACTCCTTCCCACCCGACTCCTTCCCACCCGACTCCTTCCTACCCAACTTCTCCCCACCCCACCCGACTCCTCCCCACTCGACTCCTCCCCACCCGACTCCTCTCCACCCGACTCCTTCCCACCCGACTTCTCCCCACCCGACTCCTCCCACCCGACTCCTCCCCACCCCACCCGACTCCTTCCCACCCCACCCGCCTCCTCCCCACCAGACTCCTGCCCAACCCGACTACTCTCCACCCGACTCCTCCCCACCAGACTCCTCCCCACCAAACTCCTCCCCACCCGACTCCTCCCACCCGACTCCTCCCCACCCACCCGAATCTTCCCCACCACACCCGACTCCTCCCACCCGACTCCTCCCCACCCACCCGACTCCTCCCCACTCGACTCCTTCCCACCCGACTCCTCCCACCCACCCGACTCCTCCCGACCCGACCCCTCCCCAACCGACGCCTCCCCAACCGACTCCTCCCCACCCGACTCCTCTCCACCCCACCCGACTCCTCCCCACCGACTCCTTCCCACCCGACTCCTTCCCACCCGACTCCTTCCCACCCGACTCCTTCCTACCCAACTCCTCCCCACCCCACCCGACTCCTCCCCACTCGACTCCTCCCCACCCGACTCATCCCCACCCGACTCATCCCCACCCGACTCCTCCCCACCGACTTCTCCACACCCGGTTCCTCCCGACCCGACTCCTCCCCACCCGACTCCTCCCTACCCGACTCCTCTCCACCCGACTCCTCCCCACCAGGCTCCTCCCCACCCGACTCCTCTCCACCCGACTCCTCCTCACCCGACTCCTCCCCACCCCACCCGACTCCTCCCCACCGACTCCTTCCCACCCGACTCCTTCCCACCCGACTCCTCCCCATCCAAATCCTTCCCACCCGACTCCTTCCCATCCGACTCCTCCCCACCCGACTCCTCTCCACCCGACTCCTCCTCACCCGACTCCTCCCCACCCCACCCGACTCCTCCCCACCGACTCCTCTCCACCCGACTCCTCCCCACCAGACTCCTCCCCACCAGACTCCTCAACACCAGACTCCTCAACACCAGACTCCTCAACACCAGACTCCTCCCCACCGACTCCTCTCCACCCGACTCCTCCCCACCAGACTCCTCCCCACCAGACTCCTCTCCACCCCACCTGACTCCTCCCCAACCGACTCCTCCCCACCAGACTCCTCCCCACCCCACCCGACTCTTCCCCACTTGACTCCTCCCCACCTGACTCCTCCCGAGCTGACTCCTCCCCACCAGACTCCTCTCCACCCCACCTGACTCCTCCCCACCCGACTCCTCTCCACCCGACTCATCCCCACCCGACTCCTCCTCACCCGACTCCTTCCCACCCGACTCCTCCCACCCGACTCCTTCCCATCCGACTCATCCCCACCCCACCCGCCTCCTCCCCACCGACTCCTTCCCACCCGACTCCTCCCCACTCGACTCCTCCCCACCCGACTCCTCCTGCCGCGACTCCTCCCCACCCGACTCCTCTCCACCCAACTCCTCCTCACCCGACTCCTCCCCACCCGACTCCTCTCCACCCGACTCCTTCCCACCCGACTTCTCCCCACCCGACTCCTCCCACCCGACTCCTCCCCACCCCACCCGACTCCTCCCCACCCCACCCACCTCCTCCCCACCAGACTCCTGCCCAACCCGACTACTCTCCACCCGACTCCTCCCCACCAGACTCCTCCCCACCAAACTCCTCCCCACCCGACTCCTCCCCACCCACCCGAATCTTCCCCACCCCACCCGACTCCTCCCACCCGACTCCTCCCCACCCACCCGACTCTTCCCCACCCACCCGACTCCTCCCCACCCACCCGACTCTTCCCCACCCACCCGACTCCCACCCACCCGACTCCTCCCCACCCGACTCCTCTCCACCCGACTCCTCCCTACCAGGCTCCTCCCGACCCCCACCCGACTCCTCTCCATCCGACTCCTCCCCACCCGACTCCTCCCCACCAGACTCCTCCCCGCCCGACTCCTCCCCACCCGACTCCTCCCCACCAGACTCCTCCCCACCCGACTCCTCCCCACCCGACTCCACCCCACCAGACTCCTCCACACCAGACTCCTCCCCACCGACTCCTGCCCAGCCCAACCAACTCCTCCCCACCAGACTCCTCCCCACCCGACTCCTCCCCACCCGACTCCTCCCCACCCGACTCCTCCCCACCCGACTCCTCCCCACCCGACTCCTCCCAACCAGACTCCTCCCCACCAGACTCCTCCCCACCAAACTCCTCCCCACCCGACTCCTCCCCACCCGACTCCTCCCCACCCGACTCCTCCCCACCAGACTCCTCCCCACCAGGCCCCTCCCCACCCGACTCCTCCCCACCAGACTTCTCCCCACCCCACCCGGCTCCTCCCCACCAGACTCCTCCCCACCCGACTCCTCCCCACCCCACCCGACTCCTCCCCACCAGACTCCTCCCCACCCGACTCCTCCCCACCAGACTCCTCCACACCAGGCTCCTCCCCACCCGAACCCTCCCCACCAGACTTCTCCCCACCCCATCCGACTCCTCCCCACCAGACTCCTCCCCACCGACACTTCCCCACCCGACTCTTCCCCACCCGACTCCTCCCTACCCACCCGACTCCTCCCCACCAGACTCCTCCCCACCCCACCCGACTCCTCCCCACCCCACCCGACTCCTCCCCACCCGACTCCTCCCCACCAGACTCCTCCCCACCAGACTCCTCCCCACCCTACTCCCCCCACCAGACTCCTCCCCACCCCACCCGACTCCTCTCCAACCGACTCCTCTCCACCCGACTCCTCCCCACCAGACTCCTCCCCACCAGACTCCTCCCCACCAGACTCCTCAACACCAGACTCCTCCCCACCAGACTCCTCCCCACCGACTCCTCTCCACCCGACTCCTCCCCACCCGACTCCTCCCCACCAGACTCCTCCCCACCAGACTCCTCTCCACCCCACCTGATTCCTCCCCAACCGACTCCTCCCCACCAGACTCCTCCCCACCCCACCCGACTCCTCCCCACTTGACTCCTCCCCACCTGACTCCTCCCGAGCTGACTCCTCCCCACCAGACTCCTCTCCACCCCACCTGAATCCTCCCCACCCGACTCCTCTCCACCCGACTCATCCCCACCCGACTCCTCCCCACCCGACTTCTTCCCACCCGACTCCTCCCACCCGACTCCTTCCCATCCGACTCATCCCCACCCCACCCGCCTCCTCCCCACCGACTCCTTCCCACCCGACTCCTCCCCACTCGACTCCTCCCCACCCGACTCCTCCTGCCACGACTCCTCCCCACCCGACTCCTCTCCACCCAACTCCTCCTCACCCGACTCCTCCCCACCCGACTCCTCTCCACCCGACTCCTTCCCACCCGACTTCTCCCCACCCGACTCCTCCCACCCGACTCCTCCCCACCCCACCCGACTCCTCCCCACCCCACCCGCCTCCTCCCCACCAGACTCCTGCCCAACCCGACTACTCTCCACCCGACTCCTCCCCACCAGACTCCTCCCCACCAAACTCCTCCCCACCCGACTCCTCCCACCCGACTCCTCCCCACCCACCCGAATCTTCCCCACCCCACCCGACTCCTCCCACCCGACTCCTCCCCACCCACCCGACTCCTCCCAACTCGACTCCTTCCCACCCGACTCCTCCCACCCACCCGACTCCTCCCGACCCG
This sequence comes from Chirona hameri, assembly GCA_036785665.1. NCBI lineage: Eukaryota > Metazoa > Arthropoda > Thecostraca > Balanomorpha > Balanidae > Chirona > Chirona hameri. Next base: position 7,906 of record JAXIVJ010012792.1, on the reverse strand, counting down.
ACCCCTCCCCAACCGACGCCTCCCCACCCGACTCCTCCCCAACCGACTCCTCCCCACCCGACTCCTCCCCACCCCACCCGACTCCTCCCCACCGACTCCTTCCCACCCGACTCCTTCCCACCCGACTCCTTCCCACCCGACTCCTTCCTACCCAACTCCTCCCCACCCCACCCGACTCCTCCCCACTCGACTCCTCCCCACCCGACTCATCCCCACCCGACTCATCCCCACCCGACTCCTCCCCACCGACTTCTCCACACCCGGTTCCTCCCGACCCGACTCCTCCCCACCCGACTCCTCCCCACCCGACTCCTCTCCACCCGACTCCTCCCCACCAGGCTCCTCCCCACCCGACTCCTCTCCACCCGACTCCTCCCCACCCGACTCCTCCCCACCCCACCCGACTCCTCCCCACCGACTCCTTCCCACCCGACTCCTTCCCACCCGACTCCTCCCCACCCAAATCCTTCCCACCCGACTCCTTCCCATCCGACTCCTCCATTCCCGACTCCTCCCCACCCGACTCTTCCCCACCCGACTCCTCCCCAACCGACTCCTCCCGCCCCGACTCATCCCCACCCCACCCGCCTCCTCCCCACCGACTCCTTCCCACCCGACTCCTCCCCACTCGACTCCTCCCCACCCGACTCCTCCTGACCCGACTCCTCCCTACCCGACTCCTCTCCACCCGACTCCTTCCCACCCGACTCCTCTCAAACCAACTCCTTCCCACCCGACTCCTCCCCACCCGACTCCTCCCACCCGACTCCTCCCCACCCCACCCGACTCCTCCCCACCCGACTCCTCTCACCCGACTCCTTCCCATCCGACTCCTCCATTCCCGACTCCTCCCAACCCGACTCTTCCCCACCCGACTCCTCCCCAACCGACTCCTCCCGCCCCGACTCATCCCCACCCCACCCGCCTCCTCCCCACCGACTCCTTCCCACCCGACTCCTCCCCACTCGACTCCTCCCCACCCGACTCCTTCTGACCCGACTCCTCCCCACCCGACTCCTCCCCACCCGACTCCTTCCCACCCGACTCCTCTCAAACCGACTCCTTCCCACCCGACTCCTCCCCACCAGACTCCTGCCCACCCGACTCCTCTCCACCCAACTCCTCCCCACCAGACTCCTCCCACCCCACCCGGATCCTCCCTCCCGACTCCTCCCCACCCCACCCGACTCCTCCCCACCCGACTCCTTCCCACCCGACTCCTCCCACCCCACCCGACTCCTCCCCACCAGACTCCTGCCCACCCGACACCTCTCCACCCGACTCCTCCCCACCAGACTTCTCCCCACCCCACCCGATTCCTCCCCACCAGACTCCTCCCCACCAGACTCCTCCCCACCCGACTCCTCCACACCAGGCTCCTCCCCACCCCACCCGACTTCTCCCCACCCGACTCCTCATCATCCGACTCCTCCCCACCCGACTCCTCCCCACCAGACTCCTCCCCACCAGACTCCTCCCCACCCGACTCCCCCAACCCGACTCCTCCCACCAGACTCCTCCACACCAGATTCCTCCCCACCCGAATCCTCCCCACCAGACTCCTCCCCACCCCACCCGACTCCTCCCCACCAGACTCCTCCCCACCCGACTCCTCTCCACCCGACTCCTCCCCACCAGACTCCTCCCAACCCGACTCCTCTCCACCCGACTCCTCCCCACCCGACTCCTCCCCACCCGACTCCTCCCCACCCGACTCCTCCCCACCAGACTCCTCCCCACCAGACTCCTCCCCACCAGGCTCCTCCCCACCCGACTCCTCCCCACCAGACTTCTCCAAACCCCACCCGACTCCTCCCCACCAGACTCCTCCCCACCGACACCTCCCCACCAGACTCCTCCCCACCCCACCCGACTCCTCCACACCAGACTCCTCCCCACCCCACCCGACTCCTCCCCACCCGACTCCTCCCCACTCGACTCCTCCCCACCCGTCTCCTCCCCATCCGACTCCTCCCCATCCGACTCCTCCCCTCCCGACTCCTCCCCACCCGACTCCTTCACACCCCACCCGCCTCCTCCCCACCCGACTCCTCCCCACCCGATTCCTCTCCACCCCACCCGACTCCTCCCCACCCGACTCCTTCCCACCCGACTCCTCTCCACCAGACTCCTCCCCACCCCACCCGACTCCTCCCCAACCGACTCCTCCCCACCAGACTCCTCCCCACCAGACTCCTCCCCACCAGACTCCTCCCCACCCGACTCCTCTCCACCCGACTCCTCCCCACCCGATTCCTCCCCACCAGACTCCTCCCGACCCGACTCCTCCCCCAGGCTCCTCTCCACCCCACCTGACTCCTCCCCATCCGACTCCTCTCCACCAGACTCATCTCCACCCGACTCCTCCCCACCCGATTCCTTCCCACCCGACTCCTCCCACCCGACTCCTTCCCATCCGACTCCTCCATTCCCGACTCCTCCCCCCCATCTCCTCCCCACCCGACTCCTCCCCACCCGACTCATCCCCAACCGACTCCTCCCGACCCGACTCATCCCCACCCCACCCGCCTCCTCCCCACCAACTCCTTCCCACCCGACTCCTCCCCACTCGACTCCTCCCCACCCGACTCCTCCTGACCCGAATCCTCCCCACCTGACTTCTCCCCACCAACTCCATCCCACCCGACTCCTCCCCACTCGACTCCTCCCCACCCGACTCCTCCTGACCCGACTCCTCCCCACCCGACTCCTCTCCACCCGACTCCTTCCCACCGACTCCTCCCCACCCGACTCCTCCCCACCCCACCCGACTCCTCCCCACCCGACTCCTCCCACCCCACCCGACTCCTCCCCACCCGACTCCTGCCCACCCGACTCCTCTCCACCCGACTCCTCCCCACCCCACCCGCCTCCTCCCACCCGAATCCTCCCCACCCCACCCGACTCCTCCCCACCCGACTCCTACCACCCCACCCGACTCCTCTCCACCCGACTCCTCCCCACCAGGCTCCTCCCCACCCCACCCGATTCCTCCCCACCCGACTCCTCCCCACCCGACTCCTCCCCACCCGACTCCTCCCCACCAGACTCCTCCCCACCAGACTCCTCCCCACCCGACTCCTCCCACCCGACTCCTCCCCACCAGACTCTTCCACACCAGACTCCTCCCCACCAGACTCCTCCCCACCCCCACCCGACTCCTCCCCACCAGACTCCTCCCCACCCGACTCCTCCCCACGCGACTCCTCCCCACCCGACTCCTTCCCACCAGACTCCTCCCCACCAGGCTCCTCCCCACCCGACTCCTCCCCACCAGACTTATCCCCACCCCACCCGACTCCTCCCCACCAGACTCCTCCCCACCGACACTTCCCCACCCGACTCTTCCCCACCCGACTCCTCCCTACCCACCCGACTCCTCCCCACCAGACTCCTCCCCACCCCATCCGACTCATCCCCACCCGACTCCTCCCCACCAGACTCCTCCCCACCAGACTCCTCCCCACCAGACTCCTCCCCACCCTACTCCCCCACCAGACTCCTCCCCACCCCACCCGACTCCTCTCCAACCGACTCCTCTCCACCCGACTCCTCCCCACCAGACTCCTCCCCACCAGACTCCTCAACACCAGACTCCTCCCCACCAGACTCCTCCCCACCGACTCCTCTCCACCAGACTCCTCCCCACCAGACTCCTCTCCACCCCACCTGACTCCTCCCCAACCGACTCCTCCCCACCAGACTCCTCCCCACCCCACCCGACTCCTCCCCACTTGACTCCTCCCCACCTGACTCCTCCCGAGCTGACTCCTCCCCACCAGACTCCTCTCCACCCCACCTGACTCTTCCCCACCCGACTCCTCTCCACCCGACTCATCCCCACCCGACTCCTCCCCACCCGACTCCTTCCCACCCGACTCCTCCCACCCGACTCCTTCCCATCCGACTCATCCCCACCCCACCCGCCTCCTCCCCACCGACTCCTTCCCACCCGACTCCTCCCCACTCGACTCCTCCCCACCCGACTCCTCCTGCCACGACTCCTCCCCACCCGACTCCTCTCCACCCAACTCCTCCTCACCCGACTCCTCCCCACCCGACTCCTCTCCACCCGACTCCTTCCCACCCGACTTCTCCCCACCCGACTCCTCCCACCCGACTCCTCCCCACCCCACCCGACTCCTCCCCACCCCACCCACGTCCTCCCCATCAGACTCCTGCCCAACCCGACTACTCTCCACCCGACTCCTCCCCACCAGACTCCTCCCCACCAAACTGCTCCCCACCCGACTCCTCCCACCCGACTCCTCCCCACCCACCCGACTCCTCCCCACTCGACTCCTTCCCACCCGACTCCTCCCACCCACCCGACTCCTCCCCTCCCGACTCCTCTCCACCCGACTCCTCCCTACCAGGCTCCTCCCGACCCCCACCCGACTCCTCTCCATCCGACTCCTCCCCACCCGACTCCTCCCCACCAGACTCCTCCCCGCCCGACTCCTCCCCACCCGACTCCTCCCCACCAAACTCCTCCCCACCCGACTCCTCCCCACCCGACTCCTCCCCACCAGACTCCTCCACACCAGACTCCTCCCCACCGACCCCTGCCCAGCCCACCCAACTCCTCTCCACCCGACTCCTCCCTACCAGGCTCCTCCCGACCCCCACCCGACTCCTCTCCATCCGACTCCTCCCCACCCGACTCCTCCCCACCCGACTCCTCCCCACCCGACTCCTCCCCACCCGACTCCTCCCCACCCGACTCCTCCCCACCAGACTCCTCCCCACCCCACCCGACTCCTCCCCACCCCACCCGACTCCTCCCCACCCCACCCGACTCCTCCCCACCCGACTCCTCCCCACCAGACTCCTCCCCACCAGACTCCTCCCCACCAGACTCCTCCCCACCAAACTCCTCCCCACCCGACTCCTCCCCACCCGACTCCTCCCCACCAGACTCCTCCCCACCAGGCTCCTCCCCACCCGACTCCTCCCCACCAGACTTCTCCCCACCCCACCCGGCTCCTCCCCACCAGACTCCTCCCCACCCGACTCCTCCCCACCCCATCGACTCCTCCCCACCAGACTCCTCCCCACCCGACTCCTCCCCACCAGACTCCTCCCCACCAGGCTCCTCCCCACCCGACCCCTCCCCACCAGACTTCTCCCCACCCCACCCGACTCCTCCCCACCAGACTCCTCCCCACCGACACTTCCCCACCCGACTCTTCCCCACCCGACTCCTCCCTACCCACCCGACTCCTCCCCACCAGACTCCTCCCCACCCCACCCGACTCCTCCCCACCCACCCGACTCCTCCCCACCCGACTCCTCCCCACCAGACTCCTCCCCACCAGACTCCTCCCCACCCTACTCCCCCCACCAGACTCCTCCCCACCCCACCCGACTCCTCACCAACCGACTCCTCTCCACCCGACTCCTCCCCACCAGACTCCTCCCCACCAGACTCCTCTCCACCCCACCTGACTCCTCCCCAACCAACTCCTCCCCACCAGACTCCTCCCCACCCCACCCGACTCCTCCCCACTTGACTCCTCCCCACTTGACTCCTCCCCACCTGACTCCTCCCGAGCTGACTCCTCCCCACCAGACTTCTCTCCACCCCACCTGACTCCTCCCCACCCGACTCCTCTCCACCCGACTCATCCCCACCCGACTCCTCCCCACCCGACTCATTCCCACCCGACTCCTTCCCATCCGACTCATCCCCACCCCACCCGCCTCCTCCCCACCGACTCCTTCCCACCCGACTCCTCCCCACTCGACTCCTCCCCACCCGACTCCTCCTGCCACGACTCCTCCCCACCTGACTCCTCCCGAGCTGACTCCTCCCCACCAGACTTCTCTCCACCCCACCTGACTCCTCCCCACCCGACTCCTCTCCACCCGACTCATCCCCACCCGACTCCTCCCCACCCGACTCATTCCCACCCGACTCCTTCCCATCCGACTCATCCCCACCCCACCCGCCTCCTCCCCACCGACTCCTTCCCACCCGACTCCTCCCCACTCGACTCCTCCCCACCCGACTCCTCCTGCCACGACTCCTCCCCACCCGACTCCTCTCCACCCGACTCATCCCCACCCGACTCCTCCCCACCCGACTCCTCCCCACCCGACTCCTCCCCACCCGACTCCTCCCCACCCGACTCCTCCCCACCCGACTCCTCCCCACCAGACTCCTCCCCACCCCACCCGACTCCTCCCCACCCCACCCGACTCCTCCCCACCCGACTCCTCCCCACCAGACTCCTCCTCACCCGACTCCTCCCCACCCGACTCCTCTCCACCCGACTCCTTCCCACCCGACTTCTCCCCACCCGACTCCTCCCACCCGACTCCTCCCCACCCCACCCGCCTCCTCCCCACCAGACTCCTGCCCAACCCGACTACTCTCCACCCGACTCCTCCCCCACCAGACTCCTCCCCACCAAACTCCTCCCCACCCGACTCCTCCCACCCGACTCCTCCCCACCCACCCGAATCTTCCCCACCCCACCCAACTCCTCCCACCCGACTCCTCCCCACCCACCCGACTCCTCCCCACCCACCCGACTCCTCCCCACTCGACTCCTTCCCACCCGACTCCTCCCACCCACCCGACTCCTCCCGACCCGACCCCTCCCCAACCGACGCCTCCCCAACCGACTCCTCCCCACCCGACTCCTCCCCACCCCACCCGACTCCTTCCCACCCGACTCCTTCCCACCCGACTCCTTCCTACCCAACTCCTCCCCACCCCACCCGACTCCTCCCCACTCGACTCCTCCCCACCCGACTCATCCCCACCCTACTCATCCCCACCCGACTCCTCCCCACCGACTTCTCCACACCCGGTTCCTCCCGACCCGACTCCTCCCCACCCGACTCCTCCCCACCCGACTCCTCTCCACCCGACTCCTCCCCACCAGGCTCCTCCCCACCCGACTCCTCTCCACCCGACTCCTCCTCACCCGACTCCTCCCCACCCCACCCGACTCCTCCCCACCGACTCCTTCCCACCCGACTCCTTCCCACCCGACTCCTCCCCATCCAAATCCTTCCCACCCGACTCCTTCCCATCCGACTCCTCCATTCCCAACTCCTCCCCACCCGACTCTTCCCCACCCGACTCCTCCCCAACCGACTCCTCCCGCCCCGACTCATCCCCACCCCACCCGCCTCCTCCCCACCGACTCCTTCCCACCCGACTCCTCCCCACTCGACTCCTCCCCACCCGACTCCTCCTGACCCGACTCCTCCCCACCCGACTCCTCTCCACCCAACTCCTTCCCACCCGACTCCTCTCAAACCAACTCCTTCCCACCCGACTCCTCCCCACCCCACTCCTCCCACCCGACTCCTCCCCACCCCACCCGACTCCTCCCCACCCGACTCCTCTCACCCGACTCCTTCCCATCCGACTCCTCCATTCCCGACTCCTCCCAACTCGACTCTTCCCCACCCGACTCCTCCCCAACCGACTCCTCCCGCCCCGACTCATCCCCACCCCACCCGCCTCCTCCCCACCGACTCCTTCCCACCCGACTCCTCCCCACTCGACTCCTCCCCACCCGACTCCTCCTGACCCGACTCCTCCCCACCCGACTCCTCCCCACCCGACTCCTTCCCACCCGACTCCTCTCAAACCGACTCCTTCCCACCCGACTCCTCCCCACCAGACTCCTGCCCACCCGACTCCTCTCCACCCGACTCCTCCCCACCAGACTCTTCCCACCCCACACGGCTCCTCCCACCCGACTCCTCCGCACCCCACCCGACTCCTTCCCACCCGACTCCTCCCACCCCACCCGACTCCTCCCCACCAGACTCCTGCCCACCCGACACCTCTCCACCCGACTCCTCCCCACCAGACTTCTCCCCACCCCACCCGACTCCTCCCCACCAGACTCCTCCCCACCAGACTCCTCCCCACCCGACTCCT
>JAXIVJ010012791.1:0-39185 GCA_036785665.1 Chirona hameri | reverse complement strand
ATATATATATATATATATATATATATATATATATATATATATATATATATATATATATATATATATATATATATATATATATATATATATATATATATATATATATATATATATATATATATATATATATATATATATATATATATATATATATATATATATATATATATATATATATATATATATATATATATATATATAAATATATATATATATTTATAGAGGCTAGATATAGAGGCAAGAGGCTTCCTTGTATAGCATTTCTTGCGTGTGTCACGGGGGCGCAGTCAGCTTTGTGAACAGTCACGCACCGTCAGCTGACTAGAATGGAGTGTTTTTTAAGATGTGCGTACAAAGCGATTGGGAGCGTCGACCAATCAGCGACGGTTACTGGTCATCGCTGATTGGTGGACGCTTCTGATGATATTTTAATGAACATCGACTCTAAACTACGGTAATTAGAGCTCTACCGACTCCAGACAAATGGGGCTGCTTCAGGATTTTTCCTCTCATTCAAAAAACCATTGACGACGATATGAAAGTAAAGTCTACTAAATTGAAATGAAGTTATCAAATTAATATAAGGTTTTAACTGAAATAAATAGGGTTGGGATGCACAATAGCAATGAAATTACCAGACTTAGTATTCGTTTTATTGTAATTTGTGGCAATAAGCAAAAAACATTTCTTAGAGTTCATCGACACATTGACTTCTATTATCATCTATCGATATTGTTAGAGGTGGCTATTATCCTCCAGAGGGACGAGGTATGATGTTTAGTTAGATCCTTTTCATACAACATATAACGTTGTTTGATTTGTGTTCCTCCATTGGGGTACATTACAAAATTGGATGTTTTTTGAAAGGTCATTGCGGCCATGTGGTTTGGCCGATTTGCCGATTTTAAAAGTGCCACTTGTTTCAACCAATTAGTTTGCGAACAGCAATTTTTGGCAGGTGAATGCTAAACTACTGGTATTGTGATATTTAAGGTGGAAATTTCTGAGCTACAAAAATGGACAGCCCAAGTGGAACCTCCATCAAAATTAAAATCCTAAGCCACTGCCTGTAAGTATCTGAATCAACATGCGAACGAGTATCTGGAAGTAAGTGCCCCAAGGAGTATGATTTCATTATCAGCGAGGATTCATTATCAGCGAGTATCTATAAAATCGACAAGCATCCAATGGTTCGAGACTCGGCGGGAGTGCACGAGTCAGCGTACACCACGTGTACCACCGTGGCTAAATCAGAATTCAGCTTCTTGAGATCCTTGTCTTTGAGATCCTTGTCTTTATGTGAAAAGAAATGACGAACGCCTGTATTTGTGTTCCACTTCCAGGACATGACTCGGTCATTTCTTACAGTATTATCCTGGGTTGTCAATATCATTCATTAATACATCGTACGCTGTTTTTGGAGCAAATGGTGTTTAGGGCAACATTTCGATTTCTATAGGGAACGTAAGCACATAAAACTATGTTTCAACGCCAAATAACCGTAACTAGCAGTTTCACTTTTACATGACCCCAGGTTACAACAAGCTCTATATGTTGCTCCGAATTCCGAAGTGTCATACAAATCTTGTCAATTTATGCATCCGACTTTGAACATAGAATATTTGAGCCATGAACCATTAGCATACATTTCAAAACCTTATACCGAGGGAGCCTTTTAACATCCTTATAGCTTATGGGGATCAGCCTGAGCTACTCTGTCCTCTGACTAAGTATATAAGAACTATAATGAGTTTGCTGGTCTTCGAAAAAGACAGGTTCTTTTGCAATGCGTGCAGCAGTTGTCAACATCCGTATTGCAAAACCTTCCAAAATTAGACGATTGTCACACACTAAAACTGGTTATCCTTATCTACACCATTTTGAGGGCGTCGCCAAAACTAACGCCTCTGATTGGTCTACGTCCAGTGCGTGTCTCCCATCCCTCGGTATATAAGCAGATTTCGCTTTGAAGAACACATCGTCTCTAATACGCTTAAAACAAACTCGTGAATTCATCATGAAGTGCATTGTAAGCATCAACTGAAATCGTTACTATTTGTCCATTCCGTTCAGCTTCGGTGATGTTTTCGCTCAATCATAAACATTACTTTGTTTGCCATCAAACGTTCATCACTACATTTTTTTCAGAGACAGTTTTATATTGTTGTAAACAATTTGGTGCATATATTTGTTGCCTTTAAAATGTTGGTGTCTCAGCCATTGCAACATATGCATTTGTAGCAGGTTCGATTTCTGTCACTGACCGTGTTTTGTACATTTTCAGGCGCTGCTGCTGGTGGTGGCCACGTGTACCTCGGCGTACTACTATGTGGGCAGTAACCCATACGTCTATAGCTCCGCGTATTACGGCGGCGTCAGTCCGCTTTGGGTAAGAAAGATACTCTATCCCGTTACGAGCCTCTAGGAAACGTTTCTTGCATGCGTTGAATACATAAAAGTAATGTAAATACCATTTTAAAAATTAAATCAATTGGACCGTGAATTATGACGGCATAGCTGCATGAACCGTGAATTATGACGTCATAGGTGCATGAGCACAGAAGTCCAGCCGCGAACAAGCAACCTTTTTTTATTCCTGTTTGAATATGGTCTATACCCACGACCCTTTTCATGTCAGTGTTTACCCCAATCACAAAGCATGTTGGCGTACCTATAATTAAAGACTCGCTGTTCTGTGATAACAAATTGTTTTCAATACGAGATCTTTGAACAGCGTCTAAATGGATTTGTCCTATTATTGGAGTGCTTCTATGTGTAGCGTTAAATCGCAAATGAAAACTAGCGGTGTATCTTTTTATAAATAATTCGCACATAGTGATGTTTCGTATCTGGTGCACAATATAATGGGTGTACGTAATATTTCATCAATACATTGATTCATTTTATTGACTTTTTCTCTCGAAAACAATAAATTCACAATAGTTTCAGTTGACAACAGGTCTAAGAAGACTTAACCCTATTCCCTGCGGAGGCAGATTCTGCCCCCCCCCCATGGTTTTTCACTTGCTGATTCTAAACCATTAGGCCTAGCGTCTTGAAACTTTGCGTGACTTTTTTCTACCATTGCATGGTGCGTGTTGTGTCAAAAAAAAATTGGCCGCAGATGCGGTGCCAGGCTCCTGTTTTGGGGAGGGTGTTACGAATGCGGTTGTGCGCTGCATACTTTGTTCGTAGTTTGTGGTGCAATAAATGCGTCAGAAACATTTTCAATACAATATGCATCATACATACTGGGATTATACATTTTTGTTGGTAGAGGTGCACTCAGGTACAAAAAATGGGAAGCGATACCATACCTTAAATTAGGTCACATTTCAAATTAGTAAGATGATAAAAGCGTTACCTGAATGGTGCTAGCCACGTTGTTTTCCTGAATCCGCCTATGCGCAATATAATCAATTTAACAAATTACAGCAAGTAATGCCCACATGTGACGTTCATGTCGTCCCAAACAATCACAAACAGCACACATTTATTATCAGAAAAGGACCCCCGTTTTACATCCCCTGAATACGCCTATGATTTTTAATTTTGGTATTGATCTTTCGGGGTTTTACAGACCAGTACATTTGGAGCTCAAAAATGTTTGGGGCATGCAAATCGGCCAAACCACATGGCCGCAATAACCTTTTGAAAAAACACCCACTTTTATTTGCCCCCTGGACCCCCATTTTCGAACAAACAAAAAAATCGGGCCCCTTAAAAAATTATATTGTCATGACGAATCGAATGGCGTTATCGCCATCGAAATTGACCCAGGGGTTCTCGAGATCTCGGGGGAGGGGGAGGGGCAGAATATGACCGCCCACAGGTTAACGTAATTTTGGCCGCCCGCAGGGAATAGGGTTAAGCTAACAGGACAAAAGTCTAACTGACCTAACTCTCGCATAAAGTAGCCTACGCATACATATTTGCGATAAGTTTCTGAGTGTGGCTTACTTTGATATGTAATTGTTTCAGAGGAAGAAGCGAGATGCTCCCGAGGCGCCGGCTGCGGACCAACAGGCGGACGAGTCAATGTTTTACAGCAACTACTATGGCCACCCGTACTCCTACTCTCCCTACACCAAACTTCACTATCTGAAGAAACGTGAGGCCCCGGCCGAAGATCAGCAGGCCCAGGACTCAACGATTTTCTACAGCGGCTACAACCATCCCTATGCGTCCTATGGGCACCCGATGTACTACTATAAGAAGTAGTTAGGTTGTCCTTACCTCGCTGATTGTCACTGAATCTTCTATTGCACTTGGACAGACGAGCATTGTTTGCAAGCATTACATACGAAGGGTACTGTACTTGTTACTTAGTGCGCATCGATGTGGTAGTTATTTGAATAAAACATTGCAAGATATGGTATTGTGTTCGTCTGTGCAGGCGCTATCTTCTCAAACGAACTCGAAATATTAATAAGAGCAACAGTCTACTACCTTTGAGAAGCTTGAGGAATAAACTACATTCTATCTGCTGGGTGATTTTGCATTTCACCACTTATTTTTCTCAGCATTGTGTACTTTAAAAACTGTATTGTGTTAGTTGAACTAGCGCGAGTTGGCTTCACGATCTCCAAGCTTCGCTAAAAAGCAGCCATATGCGACATTTTTGATCGGCATGCCGCTTTGACGTATCTGCGGCGACTACCGAAGTCATATAATATATCTTCCCGTGGGAGATTGCTATTGTGTCAGGGGAACACGTCCCAGTGGTAAACAGCGCAGCCTCAATCGAGAGGTCGGGTCAAAAACCGTAATGCTGGAGACACAGGAAGTTGCTCGATGTCAAATAGTCCGTGAGGTGAAAACAGGTCACTTATGTCGCTTAACTCTCCATTGACTGGGGGGGGGGGGGGGGGGAGGCGTTTAACGCCCTCCCCCTCCTACGATGAATTTTAGTAATAGCTCAACAACTAATAGCGCTATCAACGTGAAATTTTGGGTACCTTCTTCTACATCAATTTGACGTCTTCTCTTAAAAAACAAATACATTTTGTCGAAAAATGTCAAGTTATATCGAAATTAGTGACGTCACTACACACGAGTTTGACACAAAAATCAGCTAAAATTTGCCAGGCCGTAGAAATGCCATATTTAAAGAAAAATGTAATCAAAAGCGCCAAAAGATAGCAAATTGCAAGGGCTATAAACTGGCAATCTAGGAATTCGGAAAAGTTTGGTTTTTGACCCCTCCCCAAAAGGGGGAAAATGCACACACAATCTTTTTTCTTTCTCAAAGATATTCAAAAAGCCGGAATATATATCAGAGAACCACATATGGCAAACTACCATACCCAATTTCAGAATTATATCACCATTTTTGACTGACTTATATGACATCTAAAGCATGGGTAACTCATGACGTAATATTTAAAATTAATGCGTTTTTTGGCCTTTATTGATCAGATACAGTCAAAAAATGACAGCACTGTATGTCCGATTCAAAAGCGGTCTAGCACCATGTCTTGTGTATTTATATTTATCAATTTAAAATTGAGACTTTCAGTGACATGAACTTATCCTGAACTTGACAATAACTACACGTAAATTAAGTCAGGTGGTAAAATGACTATCACTATCGAATTATACGTGGACAATAATTCATAAAACATGTGTTGCATGACTTTCGTACATATTTTAAGCATAGTGACTTTTTGTGACCGGACTCTGACCTTGACCTTGGCCAATAATCTCACTCTAGCTCATGGGGGTTGTGTATCATACCTTTGACAGGACTTTGGGTGATCATGGTTGTAATCGAAGGCTTTGGATGGAAAGTATGGCCCATAAACTCAAATACGTCGTTTTTAACATTTGACCTGACCGTGACCTGACATTTGATCCCACATATACATTTTTGAGTATGCTTTAGATTCCTCTCATTGAGATCGTTCGATTACCGCCTTGTGCGTCTCGCTACGATCATGGGTTCGGAAGATAACCAGGGGGGCGTTTAACGCCTCCCCCAGTCAATGGCGTACTGCTGAGACACCAGTCAACGCCGGGTTAATGCAGCACGAATTGGGTGAAGGTCGATCATATATGGCAGTGGACTGTTAGGGACATATTTTAGAAGGAATTACACTGGGTGCTGTCCACTGTTGCGGTATTCACAATTCATATTCTACCTGTTCATAATGCTGAGACGATAAAGTCCTAATAAGGCCCAAATTATTTCCAACATGCTAACAGTAATGCCGTCAGAGCGTTAGAGGCGAGCCCATTTGCTGCGGTACTGCTGACAGCTCGGGCCAATGTCTTTGTAACGTATTGTAGCGAATGTCTTGGCACTACCGATAATCACATTTCACATATTGGATGTGCCAGGAAGCAGAGCAATGATCGCCACAGCCTCTCTCTCCAATGGTTCATCTCCTGACATCTCATTCAAGAACAGACACTATGCCAGTGGTCAGGAAATACGTTAGTGATGGTTTTCAGACCGAAACCGATTAACACCGAGATGGAACCGCGCAGGCTATCGATCTGAATGACCTGCCAACACGTTAGGTCAATGTCAGGAGACTATAAGCCGAGCTCAGGCGGCTTATCATGACTCGATAAAGCCATTTCCCGACATCGATAACCCCCAGCAACTTGTATATACGCTTTATTCGTTTTAAGTTATCTAAAATATCAGGACAGCGAATGGGGAGGAATTTGTAACACCTAAAAACATTTGAGCGGTACAAAATAGAGCCTGGAGCCGCCTCTGCAGACCTTTTAAATGCGTAAATGCACAATGGGATTTATTATCATGTATACCGATATTATATGCAAAAAATACTAATAACTCCACCAGTAAGTACAGCCTCCCACTTTCTGTACCTGAGTGCGCCTCTGCCAAAAATATGTGCAATCCCAGTATCTATTATGATTGCTGTGCAAATATTTTGATGCATTTACTGTACCGTAAAACACGAAGGAAGCATGCGCCACTCAATGACATTCGTAACCATTCAAGCGTGACAGATTGCCTTCCAAAAACAAGGATCTGGGACAACCTCTGCTGGACGGATTTGTTCAAATATTGACACAACACTTGCACATTAATTATAGGAAAATTCGCTAAAGTTTCACGACGTTGGGCTGACCGGTTTTGGAGCGACAAGCGAACAACCACGGGGGGGGGGGGCAGAATCTGTTTCCGCAAGGAATAGGGTTAAATCACAATCAAAAGGGTGCTTCGAGATTTTAATGTAATAAGCTCTACCTCGACAGTATAATTACATATCTTAATAAACAATATTCTGAGAATGACAGAGGTCTTCTAAAATAGCCAGATACCATGCCATGAATATGTTTCACATGTGTGCACTGTACATACAGCATGCCTCAATTTAATGCAATATTTTATAACCATAGTTGTGCATGCCCCATGAGCAACACATTAAGTGTAAATATATCAAATGTAAGTACACCTACGTTTTTTTACACGTACCACAACAAACGCGTTTCTGCTGCAAACTTAAAATGTTTAAACATCTTAAAATAAAATTATATCTGCCAATGTAAGCCCTGATATGAAGCTATGCATTATTTCCAACATGCCTGGCTGCTCTAACAGAGGAATAACAATCGAATAGAAATATCTGTCTCCGATGGTGGCGGACCACCGCCTCTGTCGGCTGGTGATGGTTTTCGGACTCTGACAGTCGGACTGCGCCGCCTCGGCCGGAGGTGATGACTCTCGACCCCCGACAGTCCCACTGCCGCCTCGGCCGGCCGGTGGTGACTCTCAGCCTCCGATGGTGGCGGACCGCCGCCTCGGTCGGCCGGTGATGACTCTCGGCCTCCGACAGGCGGACTGCACTGCCTCGGCCGGCCGGTGGTGACTCTCGGCCTCCGACAGCCAGACCACCGCCTCAGCTGACCAGTGTGGTCTCTCGACCTCAGACAGTTGGACCGCCGCCTCGGCCGGCCGGTGATGACTCTCGGCCTCCGACAGTCGGACTGCACCGCCTCGGCCGGCCGGTGATGACTCTCGGCCTCCGACAGGCGGACTGCACTGCCTCGGCCGGCCGGTGGTGACTCTCGGCCTCCGACAGCCAGACCACCGCCTCAGCTGACCAGTGTGGTCTCTCGACCTCAGACAGTTGGACCGCCGCCTCGGCCGGCCGGTGATGACTCTCGGCCTCCGACAGTCGGACTGCACCGCCTCGGCCGGCCGGTGATGACTCTCGGCCTCCGACAGGCGGACTGCACTGCCTCGGCCGGCCGGTGGTGACTCTCGGCCTCCGACAGCCAGACCACCGCCTCAGCTGACCAGTGTGGTCTCTCGACCTCAGACAGTTGGACCGCCGCCTCGGCCGGCCGGTGATGACTCTCGGCCTCCGACAGTCGGACTGCACTGCCTCGGCCGGCCGGTGATGACTCTCGGCCTCCGACAGGCGGACTGCACCGCCTCGGCCGGCCGGTGGTGACTCTCGGCCTCCGACAGCCAGACCACCGCCTCAGCTGACCAGTGTGGTCTCTCGACCTCAGACAGTTGGACCGCCGCCTCGGCTGGCCGGTGATGACTCTCGACCTCTGTTATTTGTCCCCAGATGCTGTATGTATATTTGTTTGTATTGTTTTTCGTTAACCTTGATGGCGCTACCCAAACCCTCACCTAAAACTAACAGTTTAACATATTCACCCTCTAACATAACTAATTGCATATCCATTCCGCCCTTCTCTAATGCTAGCGCCATCTATACATTATGTTTCATTTCAAGTATACGATAGGTGGTTTACTACTGCGCCTACCGGATTTTCACAAATATACCGCCGGAGAAATCCGGTAGAATAAAACAAAATATTAATATGAGGACAGCGAATGGGGAGGAATTTGAAAACCTCAAAACAATTGAACTGCAAAAACTAGAGGCTGGAGCCGTCATTGCTGACCTTCTTAGTGTGAAAATACAATATGGGATTGATTCTCATGTATACCGATGTTACATGCAAAATAATACTTATAACTGCGACAGTACAGCCTCCCACTTTCGGTACCTGAGTGGGCCTCTGCCAAACATATGTGCAATCCCAGTATCTATGATGCATTTTGCTGTGGAAATATTCTGACGCATTTATTGTACCGTAAAATACGAAAGAAGCATGCGCCACACCATGACATTCATAACCATTGAAGCGTGACAGATTGCCTCCCAAAAACAAGGAACTGGCACCGCCTCTGCTGGACCGAGTTTGTTCAAATGTTGACACAATACGTGCGCATCAATTATAAGAAAATTGAAAACGTTTCAACATGATAGACTAAACGGTTTTGGAGCGAAAGGCCAAGCGACAAAACCCCGAGGGGGGGGGGGGGGGAATCTGTTCCCGAGGGGAATAGCGTTAAATCACAATCAAAAGGATGCTTTGAGGTTTTGTTGCAATAAGCTTCACCTCGATGGTATACTTACATATCTCAATAAACAATATTCTGAGAATGATAAAGGTGATCTAAATAGCCAGATACGATGCCATGAAAATGTTTCACAGGTATGTACAGCATGCCTCAATTTAACCCTCGCCCTACGGGGGGGGGGGGGGGGGGCCTGACAGGCCCACCCCTGAGGTTTTTCTTGCATAACTTTTTACTCATGCAGCACATCTTGCTGACTTTTTCGGTAGCTGAGTTTACAACAATTATACGTATGCTTTAAGAATTTAATTGAAATTGGTTAAGTAATTTAGGAGATAATCATGTTTTGATGACATCATGTTGGTGGAAAAACGATAAATATTTGAAAAATGGTAGAAAACAGTCTTAAAGAAAATTACAAACACAATTCACCAAATATACAAAATGGCATTTTCTTTAAAATGGCAATGCCGGATTTGCAAAATTTTGGGAATCCTAAAATGTAAAACGTTTTTTTAAATCCCCACAAAATAATTTTTTTTAGAAAAAATATTAGAAAACCGGACAATATGTGAGAAAAATGTGTATGGAAAATACCCATACCAAATTTCAAAGCCATATTTTTATTTTTGACTGAGTGATGGCTCCCTAAGTGTAAGGAACTGATTATGTCATTTTTTAGCATAACTTTTTTGACTTCCTTTTTGACAAGATACGATTAAATAATAACCTTTTCTGAATTTCTGAGCCAAAACTGGTCGGGGAACATGCCTTTTTTTATACATTTATCAATTTCTAATTTTGAGGTTTTCTGAAGAGCAAAAATCGCTGTTCTGGACGTGGTAAATCCGAGGTCATTTACTTGACCTGGAAGGTCATCTGTTGACCTGAAACCTAAAAATCGCAAAATGTTCGGTTCCTCTCATGACAGGCAACGTGCTGTTTCTTACCGCATTGCTCTAAGTTGCTTGGTTTATAAGTTAACAGGGGAAGGGCCTGTCAGCCCCCCCCCCGTAGGGCGAAGGTGAAAAAAGCTCCCGTAGGGCGATGGTTAATGCGATATTTTATAACCATAGTTGTGCATGCCCCAGGAGCAACACATTAACTGTAAATATATAAAATGTAGGTACACCTACGTTTTATACACGGACCACAACAAACGCGTT
Organism: Chirona hameri; assembly: GCA_036785665.1. NCBI lineage: Eukaryota > Metazoa > Arthropoda > Thecostraca > Balanomorpha > Balanidae > Chirona > Chirona hameri. The sequence goes on along the minus strand of JAXIVJ010012791.1, from coordinate 28,658 downwards.
TCTGCTGCAAACTTAAAATGTGAAACATCTTACAATTAAATTATATCTGCCAATGTAAGCCATGATATGAAGCTATGCATTATGCCTTGCTGCTTCAACAGAGAAATAACATTCCAATAGCAATAATTAGCTATATAACTTTTAATGTGGGCGAGAATGGATGACATTGTTATAATTACGATTATGTGGGGGAAAATGATCTTAACCATGTCAAATATTTTTATTCTTAGAAAAACAGCCAGGAAGATAGACCAACAAGCTTTTGGCATCACGCCATTATCAAGTTTTTTTAAACTTGATAATGGCATAATGCCAAAAGCATGTTTGTTTATCTTCCTTTATTTTCTTCTCTAAAAATAAAAATATTTGACATTGTTAAGAACATTTTCTCTCACATAAACTATATAACTTGATGCATCTCGTCACTACAAAATACTTCCTGAATAACACATTGTGCGTAATGAAAAGAAGTTCGAAATGACATGTTCTGGGTAAATTCCTTCTTTCGAACATGTTAATGAAAGACGACTCCAACTGACCTGACTTACGTTAACAATTTTGCTTCATGTTTATTTCGTTTCACGATTTTAGAAACTAATCGACGAGTTTTTGGCCTAATTAGATGCAGGTTTGATAAATAGTTGATACACCGTCACATGCCATAGATAACCACTTGAGCATAAATATCCATTACCCATACATATTCGAACGAAATATAACACGTAAGTGCCATTAGCTTTTTAGTGGTGATCGCCAAAGCATATTAAATAGCCACTCCTATGCACATTTCTTCGGTACGGAAAAATGCATTTGTATCATGCAGTGCGCACAGCAACCGTCAGCAACTTGATTGTGCAACTTTGCGAAATTAGACGAGTGTCGCACACCAAAACTGGTTATTCTTGTCTACACCATTTTGAGGGCGTCGCCAAAACTAACGCCTTTGATTGGTCCAGGACGTGTGTCCCAGCTCTCGGTACATAAACAGATTTCGCTTGGAAGAACACGTCGTCTTTGATACGCTTAAAGAACACTCGTGAATTCATCATGAAGTGCATTGTAAGCATGAACTGAAATCGTTTCTATTTGCCCATTCCGTTCAGGTTCGGTGACGTTTTCGCTCAATCATAATCATAACTTTGTTTGTCATCAAACGTTCATCACTACATTTTTTCAGAGACAGTTTTATATTGTTCTAAACATTTTGGTGCATAAATTTGTTGCCTTTAAAATGTTGGTTTCTGAGCCAGTGAAACATATGCATTTGTAGCAGGTTCAAGATTTCTGCCACTGACCGTGTTTTGTACATTTTCAGGCGCTGCTGCTGGTGGTGGCCACGTGTGCCTCGGCGTACTACTATGTGGGCAGTAACCCATACGTCTATAGCTCCGCGTATTATGGCGGCGTCAGTCCGCTTTGGGTAAGACAGATACTCTATCCCGTTACGAGCCTCTAGGAAACGTTTCTTGCATGCGTTGAATACATACAAGTAATGCAAATACAATTTAAAAAATCATATCAATTGGGCAGTTAATTATGACGTCATGGGTGCAGGAACATTCACACAGACGTTCAGCCGCGAAGAAGCCACTTTTTCGCATTCCTGTTTGAATATGGTCTATGTCCACGACCCTTTCCATGTGTCAGTGTTTACCCCAATCACAAAGCATGTTGGCGTACCTATAATTATAGACTCGCTGTTCTGTGAAACAAACACAAATTGTGTTCTCAATACGAGAGCATTGAACCGCGTCTAAAAGGATTTGTCCTATTATTGGAGTGCTTCTATGTGTTAAATCGCAAACGAGAACTAGCGGTGTATCATTTTTTATAAATAATTCGCAGATAGTGGTGTTTCGTATCTGATACACTATATAATGAGTGTACGTAATATTTTATCAATAAATCGATTCATTTTATTGATTTTTTATCTAAAAGCAATAAAGTCACAATAGTTTCATTTGACAACAGGTGTAAGAAGACTTAAACTACCAGGACAAAAGTCTAACTTGCCTAACTCTCGCATAAAGTAGCCTACGCATACATATTTGCGATAAGCTGCTGAGTGTGGCTTACTTTGATATGTAATTGTTTCAGAGGAAGAAGCGAGATGCTCCCGAGGCGCCGGCTGCGGACCAACAGGCGGACGAGTCAATGTTTTACAGCAACTACTATGGCCACCCGTATTCCTACTCTCCCTACACCAACCTTCACTTTGTGAAGAAACGTGAGGCCCCGGCCGAAGATCAGCAGGCCCAGGACTAAACGATTTTCTACAGCGGCTACAACCATCCCTATGCGTCCTATGGGCACCCGATGTACTACTATAAGAAGTAGTTAGGTTGTCCTTACCTCGCTGATTGTCACTGAATCTTCTATTGCACTTGGACTGACGAGCATTGTTTGCAAGCATTACATACGAAGGGTACTGTACTTGTTACTTAGTGCGCATCGATGTGGTAGTTATTTGAATAAAACATTGCAAGATATGGTATTGTGTTCGTCTGTGAAGGCGCTATCTTCTCAAACGAACTGGAAATATTAATAAGAGCAACATTCTACTACCTTAGAGAAGCTTGAGGAATAAACTACATGCTATCTGATAGTCGGCTAATAGTCGGAGCTGAGCGCCTCCACCGGCAGTCGCTCGCGTTGCTCCTCCGCTTTCTAGTGATTTCGCGCGGTTTTAAGTTTCGGCCACCTGCAAGATTTGTCTCGTTTTAGCAAGTAGTGTTTTCGGACTGCCCGAAGTGATTTTCGTGCTTCTTTTCTTTCGTGTTTTATATTTTTATCCTCGTTTAGTATTTTCAATTTTGGCCATGGGCCTCGCTCGCCGAAGCTCTATTCTACCGTTCCCGGAAGAATTTACCACCGCCGTCTCAACCAATCACAAGGCCGGGCACTCCCCTACCGTCTCCAGCCTACCGTCGGTGTCGACAGCAGCCCGCGCGCCGGACCAGGGAACTACATGGCCGACCCTCCGCCACTCGGTGCCATCCATCACTCGCCACCCGGTGCCCACCCGGGCAGTGGCGGCATAAGGCGACACCGCAAGGGGAGAAGAGCCGGCCATCGCGTTCAGGCACGTCGTCGTCACGCCATCGACGATGAACATCAACGACGCCTGAACCACGGCCGCGCTCTGATCCCCCTCACCGGCCCTGAATCCGCCTCCGGAACAGAGGTCATCACAATCAGCCATGGACGCGCCACCGGTACGAGGCGTGGAGGTAGCGGCATCCAGCCGACTGCTCCCGGCGCTGGGGCCTCGTCGCCCGTCGTGTAGATCGCCAACCGACACCTGAGACGGACCACCGACGGGGCGACCGCCCGGTCCGATCCGACGCACCAGCTGCCGGCCGTGCGGAGCCAGCCCCGGCACAGGGCCCGAGCGCCGCCCGGACCCTTAGCCGCCCTCGTCGCCTAACCATGGCCCAGAGGCCATGCAACCGGCCAGACTCGCCCGGTGCGGACAGTGGCGCCCTCCGAGATCTGGAACTAGAACTGCATGAACGCTTCACCAGTGGGCCGAGTCATACCGAGTCAGCGATCGGCGTCGTCGTGTCGAGTCGTCTCGACTGCCATCAGCCTGGCGCTGGGCCACCCACAGAGCGCTGTCTGATAACTCCTACGCGACTGACGGAGCGGGGATCGACACCGGACAGACGGGGGACCTCGTCACCAGCGTGTGACCTACCCAGCGTGGCACCAGCGACAGCCAGGATCACCATAGAGCTGCTCAACATCCATTCGCTGCTCCCCAAGATCTCCGACATTAGAGCCGAGCTACAACAACGGGATGCTGACCTTCTGTGCTTCACAGAGACGAATCTGAAGACCCTCACTCCCGACAATTTCATCAATCTCCCCGGGTACAACGTTTTTCGACATGACAGACACATCGGTCGCAAAAATCCGGTGGAGGAGTTGCAATATTCATCAAGGGGTTCTTGCAAGCAACCGATATTACCAATTCGGTACCTACCATCACTTCGTCGCACAACGAGTCTCCCTGGCTCAATGTCAAGCTAAACAAACAACGATCGACCATTATAGGCTGCATCTACAGGCCTCCATCTACCTCACTAGCGCAGATCCACAACCACTTCAACCTCATCGAGGAACAGCTGCAGTCCATCATCTCTGCTCATCCTTCCAATAGGATTATATTGGCTGGAGACCTTAACGTCGATGCTCAGACGAATCCACCAGCTTATCAGCGTCTCCTGGAGCTAGAGAGATACGGACTAGGCAACCTGGTGCAGGAGCCCACCTTTCACCGCGGTGACACCAGGTCTGTGCTTGATGTGGTTCTGATGTCTGCCGCGCTGGGCCAGGGACCTAATCCGCCTGTGTGTTCGATTAAACCTTGTGATTACACATCCCACCATCACCGTGTAACGATTACCACTGTCATACCTCGCACCAGGTCCAGACCCATGTATCACACAGGTCGCAATTGGCGTAGGTTAGACAAGGTGGCGCTAGTGTCTGATGTCAGTGATGTAGATTGGCGTGTAGTTGTCAGGCGGGAGGACACCTGTGAGGATCAGTGGAATTGTTTCTCAGCTGAAATGAACCGCATACTCGATGTTCACGCCCCCATCCGCAAATACCGCGTGCTTAATCCTGCTCCACCGCCGATTAGCGACGATACACGGGACTTAATGAGTCAACGCAGGGAGGCTAGGGCAGGGACTGCCAGAGGACTACCATCGACTTAGCAGGGACTACCATCGACTTAACCCGCGCCGTGCCGGTGCTCGGCGCCAACTTCGCCGTCCGGGGGCGGGGGTGTTTAGAAACCCCCCCCCCCTCCAACTCGAAAACTAAAAGGGCTAGAAAGACGCAGAAAAGCGTGTTCGAAAGCTCTCGAGAAGCACATTCGAAAGTACTAAAGATATATTTTTTTTCCTAAAGCCAATATTGAGGTCACCAGAGGTCATGAAAGGTCAAATTTTCCTGTTTTAGGACATTGCTCCAGAAATTCCCATATATCTCAGAAACGATGATAGTTAGAAAGAAACGGAAAAAAGCAAACGCCAGTCAGTAAAATTTTTAATCGCTAAGATGTCTTCAGATTTGATCTCAGGTCAATATTTGAGGCTCCAGAGGTCAAAAAGGATTTTTTTTTTTGCTAAATCGTTTTTTTGCTATTTACTTTTTACTTACTAAAGATAACGGAAAACTCTTTACGCCATTGTGTTTATCTTGTCAAGGTGCTTGGAATGATATATATGGCGACCTTGTTAAGTCAACTTAACAATTTGACCTAAGGTCAAGGTCATGTGGTGACCCAAGTAGGTCATGTTGCATATGGGAAGATGTACCTCGACGAGACAAACACATTGGCGTCAGTTTCACTTCTCTATAATCATTATGTCGAGAGTTATTGACATATAACTGTTGGTGACCTCGGATGACCTCGGCTGACCCTGTAGGGATCAGTGAACAAAAATGGCACCTAGGTCATCAAGAATGGCCTATAATAACATGATCCAGAAGGAATTAGACTGATATCTTGCGTATCTTTGGAATAGGAAGCATTTGAATATTTCCCCTTTGACTTATAATGGGGAGGTCACGAAATTGACCCGACCTTAGGTCGCTGATATACAAAATTCAAGATAAACAAATTGTAGATACATATGACCTTATAAAATCCTGTAAGTATAAAACCGATCATCTAAAAACTGTGACTGTGGTACGACCACCAGTTTTTTTGGAGGTGGGGTCACGTGACCTGGTCTGGTGACCTGACCTGAAATGACCCGATGTATTTGTTTTTACATAATGTGCGCAATTGATGCCCGAACAGCTGTGTGAAAAAACGGAGGCGCTGCGCGCCGCCGTTTTCTCGCTATCCTCGAAAAACCTGAGGGGGGTGTCTAAACACCCCTCCCGGCACGGCGCGGGTTAATACTGAGGTCAAACGGGCCATCCGTAGGGACACGCGGGATAGCATTACCGAGCGAATCAACAGCACACCCTCCTCCTCATTGTTCCGGCTGCTGCAGCCAGTAATAGCTCCCAATTGCGTTCCGCACACCCAACCTGAGAACCTGACACCAGACGAAATGAATAGCTACTTTACTTGAGTAGGTACAGAGACGCGAGATCTAGTCACCACTCAGTATCAACAGTCTAACCGCGAGGAGTTGCATGTCCGTCTCCCACGTGTGAACACTGGGGCTCTGAATATAATCCCCGTCACTTTAAAACAGGTGCGCAGACACGCTCACGCACCTTCGCCGAATCTTGGTACGATTTCCACGTTTTCGCTCGTTTTCCATCGTCGTTGTCGTTGCTTAGTTTTCTTTGCTTAGGTTTCGTTCTCACTCGGTTTATTGTTTTCCGGCTCCGTTGCTTGCTTTTTTCCCATCATGGGGAAAAAGCGCCGAAAACAAGATGTCTCTGACTCTGACTCTGACCCGAACCTGACCTCTCCTGATCTCCCAATGGACTCTGACTCCACGGTCACTGATCCTCGCTCGTCCCAGACCACTGCCCCCGGCACCGACCCTCGCTCGTCCATGACCTTTGCCCCCGGCACCGACCCTCGCTCGTTCATGACCTCCGCCCCCGGCACTGACCCTCGCTCGTCCCATGCCTCCACTCCCGGTACCAACCCTCGCTTGTCTTCTGACCACGCACGGCACCCTGGCTCACCATTGACCACGACTCCTGACCAGTACCTGGATTCCAATGGCTCGTTTCTGGTGATTAAGCCTACGGACGACAATGTCTCGTTCCGCAAAATCAACGTGTTTTGGCCCACAAAACAACTCAAAGGCATCTGCGGCTGATCCTCTCTCCAGATCGAAACTCCGGCAAACGGCACACTCGTTGTCAAGACCGAGACTAACGCGCAAACAAAAAAACTGCTACAGTGTACCAAGTTCTGTGAGAAGGCGGTCACTGTCTCGCTGCACCATGCTCGGAACACCACACAGGGTACGGTTTTCGCCCCGGAGATGAGATTTATGTCCGAGGAGGACATTCTCGAAGGTCTCCGCTCAGAAGGAGTCTCGCACGTGCGACGTCTAACAACTTTCCGTGACGGGCAGAGGCGTGACACCAGCCTTCTTGTCCTCACGTTCCAGACAACCACGCTACCGTCTACTTTAGTCGCTGGATACCTCAGATACAACGTACGCGTCTACATCCCGAACCCCCTTCGCTGCTACAAATGCCAAAAATTTGGCCACAGCGTCAAATTTTGTAAGCAAGAGGCTCGGTGCTACAAGTGCGGTGCAGCGCCGCACGACGGGTCTGCCTGTTCTGCACCAGCCAAGTGCCTGAGCTGTGGATCCACAGACCACATCGTGACCTCCACTCAGTGTCCCATGTGGAAGAAGGAGAAGGAGATTTGCGCCCTGAAGGCATCTTCCAACATTTCATACCCACAGGCACGTCGCGCGGTAGAAGACAAGACGCCCTCTCCGACTTCCAAGACCTACGCACAGGTAGCGAAAAAGCAAACGGCCACATGTGAAACTCAAACTGAGTCCCTACCTCAGCTCCCTCCCCTCAAACTGTTGGCACCTCTCAGACCAGCCACAGTGGAAACCAGCACCACGACCACCGCTTCCCCGACCCTTGAGCCGCCGCGCGTGACCCGGTGAGCCAACACTCGGCCCGGCCGTGACAGGCTCACACCGCAGGCTATGGTTCGTTTGGGCTCGGCCCATACAGACCGCCGGCAGGAGAGCGGCACACGACCGGCCCGTGACGACCAGACTCCCAAAATACAGCCCTCACCTCAAGCCCCACAGCGTACTAACACGAATCAGGAGCGGCCGACACGTCCTGCTATACGTGTAGCATTGGGTCGGGCTCGATCCATCTCGTTTCCTCGTTACATTCCACCAATAGCCCACCATTGACTCTGCTCTCTGCTAGATATATAGAATATATAATATGGTATATAGTATATAGTATATAGTATATGGTATATATACATATACACATGTAAATATATAAATATAGACAAGACATATACGAAAACGATCATTATCCAATTTCCTTCGTCCGACATTTATACCCCAAGGCAAAACATCTTCCATACATTAGCAATGCCCTCATTACTCGATAATGAACACCCATATCTGTTACGGCTACTTTTCATTATTTACTAAATATTTCGTTTGAAACGAAACAAACTCGCCATTTTTCTATGACCGACACTTAAACATATTTCAATACAAATGATTCATCACAGGCACGCAATGGTCCGAGTGGGCCGAAGTGCCTTAAATTTAACAAAAGAAAGAAAAAGAAAAACAAGTGCAACGCGCCTTGTTCTCTATGCATACCGAAGACTCGGGTGTGGAAGGTGACATCCCTGTGCAAATTTTAAAGCTATGCTTTCCGGTTATTGGCAAAATTATTATACAGATAATAAATACCAGCCTTGTGACTGAAACGGTTCCGTCCAGTTGGAAGCGTGCCATAGTTATACCCATTCACAAAAGGAACGACCCATCTGAGGCATCGAATTTCAGGCCCGTCACAATCGTCCCAACCATTTGTAAGCTTGTAGAAAAGCTAGTATATCATCAGTTCACTTCATACGTGGTGCATCACGGTCTTTTTAGCTCTGATCAACATGGTTTTATGGAAAAACATTCGACACGCACCGCTCTTTTATCCATTACTGATACAATATTGCAAGGCATGGACGACTCTGAAGTAACACTTCTTACTCTGATTGACCTGAGTCGCTGTTTTGATGTGGTGGACCATTCCATGCTGCTAACCAAGCTGCGACAGCTTCAAATATCAACGGGTTGGATCCAAAGCTTTCTAGAAGGTCATACTCAAAGCGTTAGAGTGGGACAGACGCTTTCAGAACCTCGCGAAATCACAATCGGCAAATTCCAAGGTTCGTTCTTGGGCCCATTATCATATAACATCTTCAGCAATGACATCGCATGTTTCATCCCACATTACATCAACGGCTTCCGCGTCACCGTCGTGCGCTACGCCGACGATAGCCAGCTGGCCATCACGGGCCCTCGCGCTAGGCTGGATGAGATGAAGCGGTCACTGGAGTCGGTGTTGGATGTGATGTGCACGTGGTTCATGCAGAATGGTATGTTGGTGAACGCCAGTAAAACCGAGCTGTACAGTTGTGTGGGGACCGCCGCCACCTCTGCCAGTACAAGGAACCAGTGTTCATCGTGTTCATGGAACAAACGCTGCAGTGCTCCAAAACAGTTAAGAACCTCGGAGTTATCATGGACCCTTATCTGTCCTATGAGGATCATATTTCTCATTTGGTAGGTAAATGTACAGGCATACTCATAGGCATACTGAATGTCAAGCAGGTTCTCCCACCGAGTGTTCTACCAAAGATCATCGATGCGCTGGTGTTCTCCCATGTGAGATACTGTGCACAAGTGTATGGCAGTGCGAACCTTACTCACATATCGAAATTCCAAAAAGTGTTCAACTTCGCTGCCCGAGTGCTATCAGGACGAAGAAAATACGACCACATCTCTGATGTTATCGAGGAACTAGGCTGGCTATCGGCGCATCAATACGTGATGTACTTCAACCTCTGTTTGATGCATAGCATACTGACGACCGGAATACCTGACGTTATCCGTTCGTCACTGGTGTACAACCATGCAATTGCTCGCCGTGATACCTGGCAGTCAAATAACCTCGCCCTGTCTCGTGTAAAGTTGAACCACGGTAAAAGGCAGTACATGTACCGCGCTGCTAAGCAGTATAACGGGCTTGCCATCAACCGAGGAGTGTCCGGTATGTCCCAGAGGCTCTTTAAGTCACACGTCCGCAAGTCGCTTCGCAGCACCGAGTAATTGTAGAATGTCTGCTCGATTGACTGTCTCGAATGAGTCTATGTAAATTTGTGTTTAAGGTAAAATTGTGCATAGAGTATATGCCTGCAGTGCAGTGGCAGATTAGATGAATGATTAGTCATGTAAAGTCATGTATATGAACCACGTCTGCCTTCTATGTGACGAGGGTCTAAGAAAAACCCAATCAATTGTGGAGAGACCCGATGATGTATACAATACAATACAATACAATACAATATCTGTTGGGTGATTTTGCATTTCACCAACTATTTTGGTCAGCATTGCGTACTTCAAAATATACATTGTGTCAGTGGGCTATTGTTGCCTCTTTGACAGATGTAGCTGTATGATAGGATGGTGCCAAACACAACATTATGGCAACACCAATATTGCGTCTGGGGACATTACGTGGCACCACTTGGATGGAGCAACACGTGCCAAACGAACTCTGCACGGATTGGGTGCAACCCGTCAATCACACTTTGAACTAGCGCGTGTTGACTTCACGATCTCAAAGCTTCGCCAAAAACCAGCCATATGCGACATTTTTGATCGGCATGCCGCTTTGACGTATCGGCGGCGACTACAGAAGTCATATAATATATCTTCCCGTGGGAGATTGCTATTGTGTCAGGGGAACACGTCCCAGTGCCAAACAGCGCTGCCTCAATCGAGAGGCCGTGGCAAAAACCGTAATGCTGGAGACAGGAAATTGCTCGATGTCAAATAGTCCGTGAGGTGAAAACTTGTCTCGCTTAATGCAGCACGAATTGGGTGAAGGTCGATCGTACTTCACAGTGCACTGTTAGGGACATATTTTAGATGGAATTACGGTGAGTGCTGTCCACTGTTGTGGCATTCCCAGTTCACATTCTATAAGCTGTTCGTAATGCTGAGACGATAAAGTCCTAATAAAGCGCAAATTATTTCCAACATACGGACAGTAATGCCGTCAGAGCGTTAGTTGCGAGCCCATTTGCTGCGGTACTGCTGACAGTTCGGGCCAATGTCTTTGTAACGTATTGTAGCGAATGTCTTGGCACTACCGATAATCACATTTCACATATTGGATGTGCCAGGAAGCAGAGCAATGATCGCCACAGCCTCTCTCTCCAATGGTTCATCTCCTGACATCTCATTCAAGAACAGCCACCATGCCAGTGGTCAGGGAATAAGTTAGTGATGGTTTTCAGACCCACACCGATTAACACCGAGATGGAACCGCGCAGGCTATCGATCTGAATGACCTGACCAACACGTTAGGTCAATGTCAGGAGACGGTCAGCCGAGCTTAGGCGGCTTATCATGACTCGATAAAGCCATTTCCCGATATCGATAACCCCCAGCGACTTGTATATACGCTTTATTCGTTTTAAGTTATCTAAAATGTGCGGGAGTGCCTGCTAGAACGCACACATCATCGCTGTTTCGAGATTGGAAAATACTAAAATGTACTGATCTTGTACAGCAACAGATCAGACACATTTTACATGACATTTTGCGTGGGAGACTTCCTCGTGTTATAGCTGATAAATGCACATTATACGTACCAACTCGATTAACTAGAACACCTCAACACTTCTCCGAACGAATTCGATCTATTACAGGACAAGTAATACCCAATTATAGACTTCACAATTATCGCCAATTCTCTCTATTCTGCAGAGCTCCTTTAATATGAAATTGTGTTATTGCTCGACATATACCAGATATCCGAGATGTTCCGTTGAGTAACACATTACAAAAAACGGTTAAGTTACTCTTTATTTGTTCCCATTAGTTATTTGTTCCCATTAGTTTAGTTTGTAAAAAATGTTTTACTCAAAGGAACATCTCGGATATTCTCGAGCAATATTTGTCGAGCAATAACACAATTCCATAATTGACCAGCTGGTCAAGTCATCCACCAAGCTCATCCATATAGTACTATAAACGGTGTTGCAGGACAGGGCCCCAGGAAACGCTGTAGCCCTATACCCTGTGGACACCTAACGTAACTGGTATATATTAATAAGGTGCCTGTTGCAAACTGCCCATATATTAGATGGTCAACACGCTTTAGTTTCAGTAGCCTTCTCAGCTAACTATCATCTGTTTTGTGTTCACTGTGGCCATTCAAACAGACTACCTGTCATGACTGTATCCACGTCCGCATCATTACCCTGACCATGCCGCCCTACCTACGTTCTCAGCCTCCGACAGTCGGACTGCGCCGCCTCGGCCGGAGGTGATGACTCTCAGCCTCCGACGGTGGCGGACCGCCGCCTCGGTCGGCCGGTGGTGACTCTCTGCCTCCGATGGTGGCGGACTGCCGCCTCGGCCGGCCGGTGATGACTCTCGGCCTCCGACAGTCGGACTGCACTGACTCGGCCGGCCGGTGATGACTCTCGGCCTCCGACAGTTGGACCGCCGCCTCGGCCGGCCGGTGATAATTCTCAGCTCTGTTATTTGTCTCCAGATGCTGTATGTATATTTGTTTCTATTGTTTTTCGTTTACCTTGATGGCGCTACCCAAACCCTTACCTAAAACTAACCGTTTAACATATTCACCCTCTAACATAACTAATTGTCATATCCATTCCACCCTTCCCTAATGGTAGCGCCATCTATACATTATGTTTCATTTCAAGTATACGATAGGTTGTTTGCTACTGCGCCTACCGGATTTCCACAAATATACCGCCGGAGAAATCCGGTCGAATAAAACATAATATTAATATGAGGATAGCGAATGGCGAGGAATTTGTAACAACTCAAAACAATTGAACTGCAAAAAATAGAGGCTGGAGCCGCCACTGCTGACCTTTTTAGTGCGTAAATACACTATGGGATTGATTGCAATGTATACCAATTTTACATGCAAAATAATACTTATAACTGCAACAGTACATACAGCCTCCCACTTTCTGTACCTGAGTGGGCCTCTGCCAAAAATATGTGCAATCCCAGTATCTATGATGCATTTTGCTGTGGAAATATTCTGACGCATTTATTGTACCGTAAAATACGAAAGAAGCATGCGCCACACCATGACATTCATAACCATTGAAGCGTGACAGATTGCCTCCCAAAAACAAGGAACTGGCACCGCCTCTGCTGGACCGAGTTTGTTCAAATGTTGACACAATACGTGCACATCAATTATAAGAAAATTGAAAACGTTTCAGCATGTTGGGCTAAACGGTTTTGGAGCGAAAGGCCAAGCGACAAAACACCGAGGGGGGGGGGGAATTTGTTCCCGCGGAGACTATCGTTAAATCACAATCAAAAGGATGCTTTGAGGTATTGTTGCAATAAGCTTCACCTCGATGGTATACTTACATATCTCAATAAACAATATTCTGAGAATGATAAAGGTGATCTAAAATAGCCAGATACGATGCCATGCATATGTTTCACTGGTATGTACAGCATGCCTCAATTTAACCCTTGCCCTACGGGGGGAGGGGCCTGACAGGCCCACCCTTGAGGTTTTTCTTGCATACCTTTTTACAAATTACAGCACATCTTGCTGAAATTTTCGGTAGCTGAGTTTACAACAATTATACGTATTCTTTATACATTTAATTGACATTGGTTAAGTAATTTAGGAGATAATCATGTTTTGGTGACGTCATCTTTGTGGGAAAACGATACATATTTTAAAAATGGTAGACAACAGGGTCTTAAAGAAAATTACAAACACAATTCACCAAATATAAAAAAATAGTTTTTTCTTTAAAATGGCAATCTCGGATTGACAAAATTTTGGGTTTTGGACTCTTTTGGAAAACTTTTTTTTTAATCCCCACAAAATCAAATTTTAAACAGATATTAGAAAAACCGGAAAACAGATCAGAGAACTGTGTATGGAAAATACCCATACCAAATTTCAAAGCCATATCTTCATTTTTGAATGAGTGATGGCTCCCAAGTGTAAGAAACTGATGGCATCATTTTTTAGAATAACTTTTTTGTAATTTTGTTGACAAGATACGAACACATAATTACCTTTTCTGAATTTCTGAGCTAAAACTGGTCGGGGAATATGCCTTTTTATACATTTATCAATTTCTAATTTTAAGGTTTTCTAAAGAGCAATATCACTGTTCTGGACGTGGTAAATCTGAGGTCATTCACTTGACCTGGAAGGTCATTTGTTGACCTGAAACCTACAAATTGCAAACTGTTCGATTCCTCTCATGACAGGCAACGTGCTGGTCCTTACCGCATTGCTCTAAGTTGCTTGGTTTATAAGTTAACAGGGGAAGAGCCTCTCAACCCCCCCCCTAGGGCGAAGGTGAAAAAAGCTCCCGTAGGGCGATGGTTAGTGCGATATTGTATAACCATAGTTGTGCATGACCCAGGAACAACACATTAACTGTAAATATATAAAATGTAGGTACACCTACGTTTTATACACTGACCACAACAAACGCGTTTCTACTGCAAACTTAAAATGTGAAATTTCTTAAAATTAAATTATATCTGCTATTGTAAGCCGTGATATGAATCTATGCATTATGCCTTGCTGCTTCAACAGAAAAACAACATTCTAATAAAAATAATTAGCTATATAACTTTTAATGTGGGCGAAGATGGATGACATTGTTATAATTACGATTATGTGAGGGAAAATGATCTTAACCATGTCAAATATTTTTATTTTTAGGAAAACAGCCAGGAAGATAGACCAACAAGCTTTTGGCATCACGCCATTATCAAGTTTTTTAAACTTGATAATGGCATATTGCCGAAAGCATGTTTGTCTATCTTCCTGGATTTTTTTCTAAAAATAAAATATTTGACATGGTTAAGATCATTTTCCCTCACATAAGCTATATAACTTGATGCATCTCGTCACTACAAAATACTTCCTGAATAACACATTGTGCGTAATGAAAAGAAATTCGAAATGATATGTTTTTGGTAAATTCCTTCTTTCAAACATGTTAATGAAATACGACTCCAACTGAACTGACTTACATTAACAAATTTGCTTCTTGTTTATTTCGTTACACGATTTTAGAAACTAATCGACGAATTTTGTGGCCTAATTAGATGCAGGTTTGATAAATAGTTGATACACCGTCACATGCCATAGATAACCACTTGAGCATAACTATCCATTACCCATACAAATTCGAACAAAATATAACACGTAAGTGACATTAGCTTTTTAGTGGTGATCACCGAAGTATTTTAAATAGCCACTCCTATGCACATTTCTTCGGTACGGAAAAATGCATTTTTATCATGCAATGCGCACAGCAACCCTCCGCAACTTGATTGTGCAGCCTTGCGAAATTAGACGAGTGTCGAACACCAAAACTGGTTATTCTTGTCTGCACCAATTTGAGAGCGTCGCCAAAACTAACGCCTTTGATTGGTCTACGTCCAGGGCGTGTGTCCCAGCTCTCGGTATATAAGCAGATTTCGCTTTGAAGAACACATCGTCTTTGATACGCTTAAAGAAAACTCGTGAATTCATCATGAAGTGCATTGTAAGCATCAACTGAAATCGTTGCTATTTGCCCATTCCGTTCAGGTTCGGGATGTTTTCGCTCAATCATAAACATAACTTTGTTTGTCATCAAACGTTCATCACTACATTTTTTTCAGAGACAGTTTTATATTGTTGTAAACAATTTGGTGCATATATTTGTTGCCTTTAAAATGTTGGTATCTGAGCCATTGAAACATATGCATTTCTAGCAGGTTCAAGATTTCTGTTACTGACCGTGTTTTGAACATTTTCAGGCGCTGCTGCTGGTGGTGGCCACGTGTGCCTCGGCGTACTACTATGTGGGCAGTAACCCATACGTCTATGGCTCCGCGTATTACGGCGGCGTCAGTCCGCTTTGGGTAAGAAAGATACTCTATCCCGTTACGAGCCTCTAGGAAACGTTTCTTGCATGCTTTGAATACATAAAAGTAATGCAAATACAATTTAAAAATCATATCAATTGCACAGTGAATTATGACGGCATAGGTGCATGAACATTCACACAGAAGTCCAGCTGCGAACAAGCCACCTTTTTACATTCCTGGTTAAATATGGTCTATATCCACGACCCTTTCCATATGTCAGCGTTTACCACAATCACAAAGCATGTTGGCGCACCTATAATTAATGACTCGCTGTTCTGTGAAGAAAAAAAATGTTTTCTCAATACGAGAGCATTGAACAGCGTCTAAAAGGATTTGTCCTTTTATTGGAGTGCTTCTATGTGTAGCGTTAAATCGGAAATGAAAACTAGCGGTGTACTTTTTTATAAATAATTCGAAGATAGTGATGTTTCGTATCTGATACACAATATAATGAGTGTATGTAATATTTTATCAATAAATCGATTCATTTTATTGATTTTTCTCTCAAAACAATAAAGTCACAATAGTTTCATTTGACAACAGGTGTAAGAAGACTTAAACTACCAGGACAAAAGTCTAACTTGCCTAACTCTCGCATAAAGTAGCCTACGCATACATATTTGCGATAAGCTGCTGAGTGTGGCTTACTTTGATATGTAATTGTTTCAGAGGAAGAAGCGAGATGCTCCCGAGGCGCCGGCTGCGGACCAACAGGCGGACGCGTCAATGTTTTACAGCAACTACTATGGCCACCCGTACTCCTACTCTCCATACACCACCCTTCACTATCTGAAGAAACGTGAGGCCCCGGCCGAAGATCAGCAGGCCCAGGACTCCACGATTTTCTACAGCGGCTACAACCATCCCTATGCGTCCTATGGGCACCCGATGTACTACTATAAGAAGTAGTTAGGTCCTTACCTCGCTGATTGTCACTGAATCTTCTATTGCACTTGGACTGACGAACATTGTTTGCAAGAATTACATACGAAGGGTACTGTACTTGTTACTTAGTGCGCATCGATGTGGTAGTTATTCGAATAAAACATTGCAAGGTATGGTATGGTGTTCGTCTGTGAAGGCGCTATCTTCTCAAAAGAAGCTCGGAACCGATGGGACATGAAGCAATGAAACTAATGAAAATGTGTCGACAAAGGTACCGTCTCTAAAACGTAAATGAACATTAACATTAACATTTTAAAACAATATTTCAGTGCTAAAATCAACCCGTGACATGTCCATTGCCGTTTTTTTAGAACGTGTGCCGTACCGTCAAAACCACAGTGAGCTAAGCGATAACATATCATCGCCGGAAAGCGCATTCAAATACATCTAATACCCACCCTAAAGTTATTTTTATATCCAAACATGAAGCTTATAATTGCAGCTATGCTAAGACGCTACACGACCTATTTTGTTAAACGTATACAATATTTCATCAAGCTATTTAGGTCGGAGCAATTTGCGACGGCAAAGCCTCACAGGGGAAAACAAATCCTGAGAAGCATGCTACGGAGAAACCCAACCTCCGTGCAGCGAATATTAAATTGACGCATATATAAATTCCAAACTCTTTATTGTAAAGCCTACCCGAGATCGGTGATCTATCTCGGCAACCATGAGTCGCACGGACATGGGACAAACACAGATGTGTAGATAAATGATCGGCCCGGCATATGCAATGTGACACGCCCGACACCGCCCGACACCGCCCGACACCGCCCCACACCGCCCGACACCGCCCCACACCGCCCGCCACCGCCCGCTACCGCCCGCCATCCACACCCACGCCCAACCTCACGGCCACACCCACCCCACCCACACCCACCAAACCCACACCGCCCACACCGCCCAAACCGCCCGCACCACCCGCACCACCCGTACCATCACCATCACCATCACCATCACCATCACCATCACCATCACCATCACCATCACCATCACCATCACCATCACCATCACCATCACCATCACCATCACCATCACCATCACCATCACCATCACCATCGCCATCACCATCACCATCACCATCACCATCACCATCACCATCACCATCACCATCACCATCACCATCACCATCACCATCACCATCACCGGCAACACCGCCAACACCACCCACACCACCCACACCGTCACCGTCACCGTCACCGTTACCGTTACCGTCACCATCACCATCACCATCACCATCACCATCACCATCACCATCACCATCACCATCACCATCACCATCACCATCACCATCACCATCACCATCACCATCACCATCACCATCACCATCACCATCACCATCACCATCACCATCACCATCACCATCACCATCACCATCACCATCACCATCACCATCACCATCACCATCACCATCACCATCACCATCACCATCACCATCATCACCATCACCATCATCACCATCGCCATCATCATCACCATCGCCATCATCATCACCATCATCAGATGAAGTGCTATCACCATCGTCAGTTAAAGTGCTATCACCATCATCAGATGAAGTGCTAAAATCAGCCTGTAACATACCCATTGCCAGTTTGTTTTTAGAATGTGCGCCTTACCGTCAAAGCCACAGTGAGCTAAGCGATACAAATCACATGGCCGGAAAGCGCATTCAAATACATTTAAGACCCCCCCCCCCCAAAAGTTATTTTTATATCCAAACATGAAGCTTATAATTGCAGCTTTACTAAGACGCTACACGACCTATTTTGTTAAACGTATACAATATTTCACCAAGCTATTTAGGTCGAATAAATTTACGTCGGCAAAGCCTCACAGGGGAAAATAAATCCTGAGAAGCATGCTACGGAGAAAACCAACCTCCGTGCGGCGGATATCAAATTGACGCATATATACATTACAAAAATCTTTATTTTAAAGCCTACCCGAGATCGGTGATCTATCTCGGCAACCATGAGTCGCACGGACATGGGACAAACACAGATATGTAGAAAAATGATCGGTTCGTCGTATGAAATGGGTCCAACACAGGTGTGTACAGACATGATCGGCCCGGCGTATGCGCTGTTGTTCGATCAGCAGCGCATGGCATATGTAAAGTTACTGGCCCACACCAACACCCTCACCCACAACCACAAACACTAATGCCCACACCGACAACACCTCCCACACCGCCCACACCACCCACACCATACACACCGCTACACCGCAGACACCACCCCCACCGCCCACACCGCCCACACTACCCACACCGCCCACACCAATCACACCACCCACACTCCCCACGGTGACGGTGACGGTGACGGTGACGGTGACGGTGACGGTGTGGGTGGTGTATGGGTGTGTGCGATGGTGTGGGTGATCGCTTGTGTGATGTTGTGGGTGTGGGCGATGGTGTGGGTGTGGGTGTGTGGAGGGTAATGGTGCTGATGATGTTGATGGTGATGGTGATGGTGATGGTGATGTTGACGGTGACGGTGACGGTGACGGTGACGGTGACGGTGACGGTGACGGTGACGGTGACGGTGACGGTGACGGTGTGGGTGGTGTATGGGTGTGTGCGATGGTGTGGGGTGATCGCTTGTGTGATGTTGTGGGTGTGGGCGATGGTGTGGGTGCGGGTGTGTGGAGGGTAATGGTGCTGATGATGTTGATGTTGATGGTGATGGTGATGGTGATGTTGACGGTGACGGTGACGGTGACGGTGACGGTGACGGTGACCGGTGACGGTGACGGTGACGGTGACGGTGACGGTCACACCCACACCCACACCATCACTCACACCAACACCATACCCACACCCACAACCTCTCTCACACCCACACCCACAATAGCATAACGTATCAATTTGCGCATAGCGCAAACATCCCTCTAGTCCTCTATTATAAAAGGAGTAGTGCCTACGCGTTTCAACACTAGCCTATTGTCAGAGCGCTCAGGCTTAGCCAATTGTCCGAGTGCTTCAACGCTAGGCCTATGGGAGCGAAGTGAAGCTTCGGTTGCCTCACCTGTTGTCTGTTTTTATAATCTTAATAGCTCAGCACTTGCAGCGTCGTGACAAAAACAATCGACGCGAGAGGTGGCTCTCTATCTGAAACTTTTGGTCCCATCACTGTCGAGTGCGTCGTTTATTCGTGGCCCCATGTGCAAAAAACGGCCGATTCCTCCATTGACAATACACTAATTTAGCGAAAACGCCGCGTACGAAATTATTGACCAAACATTGTTGCATACCTGGCTGATATTTCGGCAACCCAAGTCGCACCGTCAAGCCGAAAACACATATGTGTAGAGGATAGAGGAAGAAGTGGCACGGAATATGCACTGTCAGTCCATCAGCGGAGCCTTGCACGTACAAAGTCAATCGCTAAACAGCTGCAATTTAGGTTTTTATCAAGTCTAACACGATTCAAATCAGTGCTCGGAACCAATGTGACGTCAAGTGATGAAATTTTGCCAATGTGTAAGCCTATGTACTGTCCCTAAACTGCATGTACACATTAATGTTCTAAAGCAATATTTCAGTTCTAAAATCCGCCTTGGGTTTTGGAGTTTTGAAACGGCTTTGGAGCGAAAGGCCAAGCGACAAAAAACTGAGGGGGGGGGGGGGGGGGTGGGGGGGGTGGCAGAATCTGTTCTCGCAGGGAATAGCGTTAAATCACAATCAAAAGGATGCTTTGAGGTATTGTTGCAATAAGTTTCACCTCGATGGTATACATACATATCTCAATAAACAATATTCTGAGAATGATAAAGGTGATCTCAAATAGACAGATACGATGCCATGAATATGTTTCACAGGTATATACGGCATGCCTCAATTTAACCCTCGCTCTACGGGGAGGGGGGTGAGGGGGGGGGGGGGGCTGACTAACCCTGCCCTGAGGTTTTTCTGGCATATCTTTTTACACATACAGCACATCTTGCTGAAATTTTCGGTAGCCGAGTTTACAACCATTATACGTATGTCTTAAATAAGTAATTGAAATTGGTTACAGGAAAATAATGACCTTTTGATTTTGTTAGCAACAATTTCTTAGTCTACCGTTATGGTTTTAAAATTATTTTATTTAAATTTAAGAATTAAATAAAATGATTCCCAAATTCAAAGTTGTAAGTTTGGAAAAAATACAAAACAAGTACCTTGTGTACTTCATGAAGGTCATTGACAAATTCGTCCTTCCCTACCATTGTTTACATCGAGTGCGGAATTTTTGGAGGCTCTGTGACGTTTCCGATCAAACTGAGCGCTGCTCGGACACACGCTAGTAGCGCTAGTAGCGCTTTCGTTCTCCATGGCAACCAGGCGTCAGCCAATCAAAAGCCAGAAAGGGAATACGACTTGGCTTTTCATTGGCTCACGCCTGGTTGCCATGGAGAACGAAAGCGCTACTAGCGCTACTAGCGTGCGTTTGAGCAGCGCTCTGATCCGTGAATCAATCCGTGAAGCATCCGTGATGCATGACTGAATATCAGTATAAGTCATGAATAACAGCAACATGCAAACTATACCAACTCGAATAAATTAAGGGCGGAATGAATTGAACCCCATGGAAGCTAGTATTCGCAAGGCACTCGCCACTGCGCCACAATAGCAAAAGGGTGAGGGAAATGCATATTGGATACAATATTATTACGTCACAAGTTTCTGAAGTGTCAACTACTATTAAATACAGTGATAAAATACCTTTAATAATGATTAACAAGAAAATTCAAACTTAAAAACAATAATTTGAATAAGTCTTTAATTAGCTTTCAACTCAAAATCAGATATATTTTGCAATGCTACACAAGAATGGCACCAGTGACGTCATTAACAAAGCCTGCTACGGGAATTGGGTATACTAATCAGGAACAACTCGCCACAATGGTTAAGTGCGCCGAGAAGCATGACAATGACTTTGTAAACAAATCGTCGGCGCTAAATAGGTCGCCGTCGATGTGCATCGATGAGCTTCCGATGTAATTGCCAGTTTTGTGTTATTGTTTCTTAGTTTTTTGGGGAAAAAATATTATTTTTCATGATAATATAAAGCATAGTGTTATATACAGCCACAGACAAATTATACAATACTCCTAATGTTGAAAACAAATGAATCGATTTGCAAAAATTGAGGGTCGCAACCACTAACTATGCCGCCGTTGATGTGCATCGATGAGCTTCCGATTTTATTGCCACTTTTTCCAATCGCTGTTAGTTTTAGAAGATCGCCGGGCATATAATCACAACAAGCAGAACGCACAATATATTTTCCACTCCATTGCGTAAAAAAACAATACGTGAAAAGCCCGCAGTTTGATGAGGACCAAAAGTACTTGCAAGTACCGGTCATTAAAAGTGTGGAACGCTTATCAACTTTAACTTGAAATATCTTTCGGTAGGAAAGTTTTCATGCAAAATGTGATGAATTTACAATATATTTTGGTCTCGTCTGGCGATTTCAAGTGCTAACTCCATTTTTGTGGAAAAAGGTCATTATTTCTCTTTAAGTAATTTGGGAGATAATCATGTTTTGATGACGTCATGTTGGTGGAAAAAACGATAAATATTAGAAAAATGGTAGAAAACAGAGTTTTAAAGAAAATTGGAAACACAATTCAACAAAGATACAAAATGTCATTCTCTTAAAAATGGCGATCTCGGATTTTCACATTTTTTTCTTTCCTAAAATGAAAACAATTTTTTTTTAATCCCCACAAAATCAAATTTTTAAAAGATATTAGAAAACCCGGCATGCAAGTGACAGAACTGTGTATGGACAATACCCATACTAAATTTAAAAGCCATATCTTCATTTTTGACTGAGTGATGGCTCCCTAAGTGTAAGAAACTGATGATGTAATTTTTTTAATAACTTTTTCTTCCTTTTTTGACAAGATACGAACAAATAATTACCTTTTCTGCATTTCTGAGCCAAAACTGGTCGAGGAACATTGTTTTTTATTTACATTTATCAATTTCTCATTTTGAGGTTTTCTGAAGAGCAAAATCGCTGTTCTGGACGTGGTAAATCCGAGGTCATTCACTTGACCTGGAAGGTCATTTGTTGAGTTGAAACCTAAAAATAGCAAACTCTTCGATTCCTCTCATGACAGGCAACGTGCTGGTTCTTACCGCATTGCTCTAAGTTGCTTGGTTTATAAGTTAACAGGGGAAGGGCCTGTCAGCCCCCCCCGTAGGGCGAAGGTGAAAAAAGCTCCCGTAGGGCGATGGTTAATGCAATATTTTATAACCATAGTTGTGCATGCCCCAGGAGCAACACATTAACTGTAAATATATAAAATGTAGGTATACCTACGTTTTATACACGCACCACAACAAACGCGTTTCTGCTGAAACTTAAAATGTGAAACATCTTACAATTAAATTATATCTGCCAATGTAAGCCATGATATGAAGCTATGCATTATGCCTTGATGCTTCTGAGAAATAACATTCCAATAGATATAATTAGCTATATAACTTTTAATGTGGGCGAGGATGGATGACATTGTTATAATTACAATTATGTGAGGGAAAATGATCTTAACAATTTCAAATATTTCTAAAAATATTTCTAAAAATACAAATATTTGGCATGGTTAAGATCATTTTCCCTCACATAAGCTAAATAACTTGATGCATCTCGTCAGTACAAAATACTTCATGAATAACACATTGTGCGTAATGAAAATTCGAACTGATATGTTTTTGATAAATTCCTTCTTTCAAACATGTTAATGAAAGACAACTCCAACTGAACTGACTTACATTAACAAATTTGCTTCATGTTTATTTTGTTACACGATTTTAGAAACTAATCGATGAATTTTTTGGCCTAATTAGATGCAGGTTTGATAAATAGTTGATACACCGTCACATGCCATAGATAACCACTTAAGCATAACTATCCATTACCCATACATATTCGAACAAAATATAACACGTAAGTGACATTAGGTTTTTAGTTGTGATCTCCAAAACATTTAAATAGCCACCCCTATGTACATTTCTTCGGCACGGAAAAATGCATTTGTATGATGCAGTGCGCACAGGAACCTTCAGCAACTTTATTGTGCAACCTTGCGAAATTAGACGAGTGTCGCACACCAAAACTGGTTAATCTTGTCTACACCATTTTGAGGGCGTCGCCAAAACTAACGCCTTTGATTGGTTTACGTCAAGGGCGTGTGTCCCAGCTCTCGGTATATAAGCAGATTTCGCTTTGAAGAACACATCGTCTTTGATACGCTGAAAGAACACTCGTGAATTCATCATGAAGTGCATTGTAAGCATCAACTGAAATCGTTGCTATTTGCCCATTCCGTTCAGGTTCGGTGATGTTTTCGCTCAATCATAAACATAACTTTGTTTGTCATGAAACGTTCATCAATACATTTTTTTTTCAGAGACAGTTATATATTGTTGTAAGCAATTTGGTGCATAAATTTGTTGCCTTTACAATGTTGGTATCTCAGCCATTGAAACATATGCATTTGTAGCAGGTTCAAGATTTCTGCCACTGACCGTGTTTTGTACATTTCCAGGCGCTGCTGCTGGTGGTGGCCACGTCTGCCTCGGCGTACTACTATGTGGGCAGTAACCCATACGTCTATAGCTCCGCGTATTACGGCGGCGTCAGTCCGCTTTGGGTAAGAAAGATACTCTATCCCGTTACGAGCCTCTAGGAAACGTTTCTTGCATGCGTTGAATACATAAAAGTAATGCAAATACAATTTAAAAATCATATCAATTGGACAGTGAATTATGACGGCATAGGTTCATGAACATTGACACAGAAGTCCAGCTGCGAACAAGCCACCTTTTTACATTCCTGGTTAAATATGGTCTATATCCACGACCCTTTCCATATGTCAGTGTTTTCCACAATCACAAAGCATGTTGGCGTACCTATCATTATAGACTCGCTGTTCTGTGAAACAAAACAAAATTGTGTTCTCAATACGAGAGCATTGAACAGCGTCTAAAATGATTTGTCCTATTATTGGAGTGCTTCTATGTGTAGCGTTAAATCGGAAATGAAAACTAGCGGTGTATCTTTTTTATAAATAATTCGCAGATAGTGGTGATTCGTATCTGATACACAATATAATGAGTGTACGTACTATTTTATCAATAAATCGATTCATTTTATTGATTTTTTCTCTCAAAACAATAGTCACAATAGTTTCATTTGACAACAGGTGTAAGAAGACTTAAACTACCAGGACAAAAGTCTAACTGGCCTAACTCTCGCATAAAGTAGCCTACGCCTACATATTTGCGATAAGTTGCTGAGTGTGGCTTACTTTGATGTGTAATTGTTTCAGAGGAAGAAGCGAGATGCTCCCGAGGCGCCGGCTGCGGACCAACAGGCGGACGAGTCAATGTTTTACAGCAACTACTATGGCCACCCATACTCCTACTCTCCCTACACCAACCTTCACTATCTTAAAGGGAAATAATGAACTTTTTCCAAAAAAATGGAGCCAGACTAGACCAACATATATTGTAAATTCATCACATTTTGCATTAAAACTTTCCTACCGAAAGATATTTCAAGTTAAAGTTGATAAGCGTTCCACACTTTCAACGACCGGTACTTGCAAGTACTTTTGGTCTTCATCAAACTGCGGGCTTTTCCCGTATTGTTTTTTTATGCAATGGAGTGGAAAATATATTGTGGGTTCTGCTTGTTGTGATTATATGCCCGGCGATCTTCGAAAACTATCAGTGATTGGAAAAAGTGGCAATAAAATCGGAAGCTCATCGATGCACATCAACGGCGGCATAGTTAGTGGTTGCGACCCTCAATTTTTGAAAATAAATTCATTTGTTTTTCAACATTAGGAGTATTGTATAATTTGTCTGTGGCTGTATATAACACTATGCTTTATATTATTATGAAAAATAATAATTTTTCCCCAAAAAACTAACAAACAATAACACAAAACTGGCAATTAAATCGGAAGCTCATCGATGCACATCGACGGCGACCTATTTAACGTCGGCGATTTGTTTACAAAGCATTGTCATGCTTCTCGGCGCACTTAACCATTGTGGCGAGTTGTTGCTAGTAGCGCTTTCGTTCTCCATGGCAACCAGGCGTGAGTCAATGAAAAGCCAGAACGTATTCCCTTTCTGGCTTTTGATTGGCTGACGCCTGGTTGCCATGGAGAACGAAAGCGCTACTAGCGTGTGTCCGAGCAGCGCTCAGTTTGATCGGAAATGTCACAGAGCCTCCAAAAATGCCGCAATCGATGTAAACAATGGTAGGGAAGTGCGAATTTGTCAATGACCTTCATGAAGTACACAAGGTACTTTGTTTGTATTTTTCCCCAACTTACAACTTCGAATTTGGGAATAATTTTATTTAATTCTTAAATTTAAATAAAATAATTTTAAAACCATAGCGGTAGCGTAAGAAATTGTTGCTAACAAAATCAAAAGGTCATTATTTCCCTTTAAGAAACGTGAGGCCCCGGCCGAAGATCAGCAGGCCCAGGACTCAACGATTTTTCTACAGCGGTTACAACCATCCCTATGCGTCCTATGGGCACCCGATGTACTACTATAAGAAGTATTTAGGTTTTCCTTACCTCGCTGATTGCAGGGGGGTCCGCTCCGCCTATTTAACATGGGGAAAAAGGGCGACAAATATTAGCAACGTCCGCAGCTTGGTCTTGTTCACGCATCTGCTCATCAGCCAGGTTTTGCTGCCAACAGCTTTTTGGCCAATCAGCGTCTGACACTGTCCACGCTCATTGGTCGACGGCTGATGACGAGGATGAGGGTCAGAATAGCCGAACATCATTTGCTTACGTAACGTTAATTGCATGGCGCCGTACGGAGGGCATGGGTGTCTAGGAGCTTTTGGAGGATTTTTCCTAGTTTGAGAAAACGTTGAGAGTTATACAAATGTATATGTGAAAGGTCAATTAATTCTGATGCGATGTAACGCGACGTATTTACTATTTAGAGACCGCACGGGGCGGGAGAGCTCCTGCCACGTACAGCGTCCTGGCGCGTGCGTTGCCAGGCAACTAGAGTTGCAGAATTCTGGTCCCAGCGTCCCAGCGCTGGGACCCAGACCTGGTCACGGCCGTGACTGAGGCTGTGACTGGCAAGGCCAGCGCCATAGGGTTAGCATTGCAGCGCCGTGACTAAAGCTGTGACTTGCCAGCTCATGCCGTGGCCGTGACTGGGCTGTGACCAAAGATCTCGGATTTTCTGCACTGGTCTCCACAGGCCAAAACACATTGCGTCTCGCCGCGGCACCCACTAGCGGATCAGGGGGGAGGGGTGGGGAGGGTATGGCGGCCATGCCCCTCCCCCCGATAAACTTCTAGACAAACCTGAAATCGGCGCAAAATTGACACATTTCCTGATATAGAACAAAATCCAAGCAACTTTTACTAATGAAAGTTTGTTTTAAATCAGCTATCAATGCATAAGCAAACGAAATCCGATGAGTTTTCAGAATTGTGTGAGACTTTTTGGAATCCCCCCCAAAAAAAACGTTCCCCTCCCCCCACCACCACCGTTCTGGATCCGCCAATGGCGGCGCCTGGTGGGCCGGCGTCGGCTGGAGACGCGGTGAGCGAGCGGGGATGGTGTGGTGCGGAGACGCGGGCGGGAAGCGTAATTTTAAATAGTTACTTTGAATTGCTTGAATGCATTTGACAATCGATTTATCTAATCAGATTTGCATGAAACTCGTGAAAAGAATATCTATTTTGTGGGTATACTTTGGCCTTTGCCAAGAAATGTCAGACGTTATCATCGCAAATTGTCAACTGTTATATCAGCAACTTTGTTTTATTTATCAGATAAGCCTAGTGCAATTTTTCCTTAGCCATAATATGGGCCGCATGATTTAAATTCAGACTATTTGAGTGTTATCACTGTTTTAGTATTGTATGTGGTGGCTGTCCGGTCTGCCATCGTGAGCCAAAGGACGGTTAACTTTGGCGGCCCAAAATGTAAATAGTTTGAGTCTGATGACAATTTTATCAACGGCATAAGATACATCTTTCAATTTGTGACAGATTGTTATCTTAATTGTAACAATAGGCCGACAAATGAAGAAATCAGGCGACACACACCGGAGGAACGTGCGTGTTGGCGTTTTACGTACGGCGGTCCGGCCGGAATCGCCGGTCAGTGGAATTTGCCGGCCCATAACTTAAAAAAAAAAAATTGGGCTGCATTGCGATTTTCCCAAAGTCATCCAATACATCGCTTAATTTCTGGTATATAGACATCTTAAGTGTAACAATCGGCCGGTAAACGAAGGAATCGAGCGGGAAAAAACGGGGGGAGTACGCGGCCGGCCGGAATCACCGGGCAGCGAAACTGTTCTGGCCCATGACTTAAAAAGTTTCGGTCGGATTGTAATTTTCGCAACGGCACCCAATACAGCGCTTAATTTGTGGTAGATAGACATCTTAATTTTACAAATCAGCCGACAAACAAAGGAACCAAGCGACAAAAAAACGGGGAGGGGTCTACGCGTTAACCCTACGTAGGCGACCGGCCGGCCGGCCGCGAGACCCTCATCCGCGTCACAGCAGCTGCGGGGTCGTTGCAACTAAATTACGAGTTGTCGCCACTTTTTCGGCCGGAGCGGTCTACCTGGTTTACATAGCCTTGGCTGATTGTCACTGAATCTTCTATTGCACTTGGACTGACGAGCATTGTTTGCAAGCATTACATACGAAGGGTCAGGGGTGAAACTTTGTATGCTTTTGAGGATGCACTTGCACCCCCAATGTTTAATTTTGCATCCCTAATGTTCCTTTTTGCATCCCCAATGTTTATTTGCTAAGGAGGCCCCCTTACAAAAAAAGAGGCCTCTAGGGAGGACAGGAGGCCCTTCTGTGCTTGAAGGAGGCCCTCTGTTGTTAAAGGAGGCCCCTGTGCTTAAAGGAGGCCCATCTGTGCTTAAAGGAGGCCCCTTGTGCTTAAAGGAGGTCCCTTGTGCTTGAAGGAGACCCCACTGTGCTCGAAGGAGGCTCTCTGTACTTAAGGGAGAC
>JAXIVJ010012790.1:0-39189 GCA_036785665.1 Chirona hameri | reverse complement strand
TGCCGCACCGCACCGCACCGCACCGCACCGCACGCCGCACCGCACCGCACCGCACCGCACCGCACGCACCGCACCGCACCGCACTGCACTGCACTGCACTGCACTGCACTGCACTGCACCGCACCGCACCGCGCTGCCCCGCGACTGTTGGCAAATTAAATTTGCTCTGCGAAATATTGTCACAGCGAGATGTAGCCTGCAGGCTCCTCGTTATCCCATACCATGTATTTGCTGACCAGTCATTACCTTACTACACTTACCAATCACAAATCTGACCAATCCCGGCGCCAGTCCCAGTTCGGGTCGGCCGACCTCCCGTGAGAGACGAGCGGCACGCCTCGCTGGCTGAGTCTCAGGCGGAGACTCACGCTGAGAATCAGTCCCCCCCCCCCCCCCTCCCCCGCGACTGGCAGGTCGGTCGGGCTGTCGCGGTGCCGGTGGCCCAGTGAGCGGCCGGCCGGCGGCGGCGGGGCGGCGGAAGTTCAAGATAAACAGGTCGACAAGTTACGGCCGGAAGCAGGGGGTCGCCCGTGGCGAGCGGAACGCCGTTATGGCAGGAGGGAGCCGTGCATATAGATAGTTCGTTTCGCAGCTATGGCCGACAGCCGACGGCCGAGAGCTGGCTGAGCTGGGCTGAAAGTAGGGAGGGAATGTCCATGCATCTGCTGACGGCAAATACAGTAGCCTGCAGCTGGCAGAAGAGTCGGCAGCTGACAGCAGACTCAGCAGCTGACAACAGAGTCGGCAGCTGACAGCAGAGAGTCAGCAGCTGACAACAGAGTCGGCAGCTGACAGCAGAGAGTCAGCGCTTAGCGGTCAACTGACAGCAACGACTCAGCAGTTTAGCAGTCAGCAGCTGACAGCAGAGACTCAGCAGCTTACAGCAGAGTCGGCAGTTGTCAGCAGAGAGTCAGCGCTTAGCACTGTCAGCAACTGGCAGCAACGACTCAGCAGTTTAGCAGTCAGCAACTTGCAGCAACGACTCAGCAGCTTACATCAGAGTCGGCAGTTGTCAGCAGGGAGTCGGTGGTTGGCAGTAGAGAGTCAGCGTCTGTCTGCTGGCGGCGCGGTTGGAGACCATCGATCGCCGGTGGCTCTGGCTGGTCCGGCGTGGCTTTGACCGCTGACGCCGCCCCGCTGCTGCCTTCACGTCGCAGCCGCCCCGCTGCTGCCTTCACGTCGCAGCCGCCCCGCTGCTGCCTTCACGTCGCAGCCGCCCCGCTGCTGCCTTCACGTCGCAGCCGCCCCGCTGCTGCCTTCACGCCGCAGCCGCCCCGCTGCTGCCTTCACGCCGCAGCCGCCCCGCTGCTGCCTTCACGTCGCAGCCGCCCCGCTGCTGCCTTCACGTCGCAGCCGCCCCGCTGCTGCCTTCACGTCGCAGCCGCCCCGCTGCTGCCTTCACGTCGCAGCCGCCCCGCTGCTGCCTTCACGCCGCAGCCGCCCCGCTGCTGCCTTCACGTCGCAGCCGCCCCGCTGCTGCCTTCACGCCGCAGCCGCCCCCGCTGCTGCCTTCACGTCGCAGCCGCCCCGCTGCTGCCTTCACGTCGCAGCCGCCCCGCTGCTGCCTTCACGCCGCAGCCGCCCCGCTGCTGCCTTCACGTCGCAGCCGCCCCGCTGCTGCCTTCACGTCGCAGCCGCCCCGCTGCTGCCTTCACGCCGCAGCCGACTGACTCCGGGGGAGAGGGGCGGCACGGGGAGGGGTACGCCTTCACCCCATGTGCTCCACACTGGGACAATTAGTGTATAGTTGAGAGATCTAAGTATCGCATGGGAATATATTGAATGTTAAGCGGTGATATGCGATAAAGTTATATGGCAGAGACATGCGTGGAAGGAAGCCCATTGTCATACATGCACCAGACAAGTGTCCTAGCATTGGGAAATTTGGGTGGAAAACGACACCCTATGGATACTATTTTTCCACTCTTTTTCCCAAGTTGTAATGTGAATTTTCCACTTCTTTTTTTAAATGTTGATTGGATGATTGGGAACCTGATACTGATGTATGGATGTAATGACATGGACAGCCTGTGGAAGGAAAGACTGGTAAGAATTGGCATAGGTAATAACTAATTTTGGTGAACTGATAATTGGGTGATAAAGCCTAGTACATGTTTTTTTGGTTGCATTTTCCACTCTTTATGCTTATTTTTAGCCAGAATTTTCGACTCCACACCCCAGCTCCAAAGCAATCATCGGGCTAAGGAGCCTACACCAGATTTGTGTCAGGAAACACGTAAATAAATAAACGGAACAGAAAGACATACATACTTCAGGGAGTTTACTAGCGCCGCAAACCATGCCTCCAGGCCAGAACTCGATGACAACCAAGCCAAACACTGGACTCAACTACCGCATTCAACAGAACGCCTCCTGTTGCGTCACACCTTGACTGAGTCGGCCGCGCCTGCCTCAGTGACAGTCTCTCACCTCAGCCCGACACCAGTAACAGTCTCTCACCTCAGCCCGACACCAGACACCGCCTGCCAGTGACAGTCTCTCACCTCAGCCCGACACCAGACACAGCCTGCCAATGACAGTCTCTCACCTCACCTCAGCCCGACACCAGACACAGCCTGCCAGTGACAGTCTCTCACCTCAGCCCGACACCAGTAACAGTCTCTCACCTCAGCCCGACACCAGACACCGCCTGCCAGTGACAGTCTCTCACCTCAGCCCGACACCAGACACAGCCTGCCAGTGACAGTCTCTCACCTCAGCCCGACACCAGACACAGCCTGCCAGTGACAGTCTCTCACCTCACCTCAGCCCGACACCAGACACAGCCTGCCAGTGACAGTCTCTCACCTCACCTCAGCCCGACACCAGACACAGCCTGCCAGTGACAGTCTCTCACCTCAGCCCGACACCAGACACCGCCTGCCAGTGACAGTCTCTCACCTCAGCCCGACACCAGACACAGCCTGCCAGTGACAGTCTCTCACCTCAGCCCGACACCAGACACAGCCTGCCAGTGACAGTCTCTCACCTCAGCCAGACACCAGTAACAGTCTCTCACCTCAGCCAGACACTAGACACAGCCTGCCAGTGACAGTCTCTCACCTCAGCCCGACACCAGACACAGCCTGCCAGTGACAGTCTCTCACCTCAGCCCGACACCAGACACAGCCTGCCAGTAACAGTCTCTCACCTCAGCCCGACACCAGACTCCGCCTACACCACCTCACGGCGTCACCAGACACCGCCTACACCACCTCACGGCGTCACCAGACTCCGCCTACACCACCTCACGGCGTCACCAGACACCGCCTACACCACCTCACGGCGTCACCAGACACCGCCTACACCACCTCACGGCGTCACCAGGCACCGCCTACCTACCTCACGGCGACACCAGACACCGCCTACACCACCTCACGGCGTCACCAGACTCCGCCTACACCACCTCACGGCGTCACCAGACACCGCCTACACCACCTCACAGCGTCAGCAGACACCGCCTACACCACCTCACGGCGACACCAGACTCCGCCTACACCACCTCACGGCGCCACCAGACACCGCCTACACCACCTCACGGCGTCACCAGACACCGCCTACACCACCTCACGGCGTCACCAGACTCCGCCTACACCACCTCACAGCGTCAGCAGACACCGCCTACACCACCTCACGGCGACACCAGACTCCGCCTACACCACCTCACGGCGTCACCAGACACCGCCTACACCACCTCACGGCGAAACCAGACTCCGCCTACACCACCTCACGGCGTCACCAGACACCGCCTACACCACCTCACAGCGTCAGCAGACACCGCCTACACCACCTCACGGCGTCACCAGGCACCGCCTACACCACCTCACGGCATCACCAGACACCGCCTACACCACCTCACGGCGTCAACAGGGACCGGCCGGTGGCAGACTGCGGCGCCCAGTCGCGTGCCGTGCAGACCGAAATAGCGCGTCTGCACCTCAGCCCGCCTGTCTGCCATGAGCGCTGCAGACCGCGTCCGGCACGCACGCCTGCCCGCCCTCGGCTCGGACGGGGGCGTGGTCCCCCGTCCGACAGGCGGAACTCTCCCGCACCCCCGCCCCGCCCCGCCCACCACCGCCAGGCCAGACCGGGAATCGGTGCCGTCACTGGCAGCGGCATCGCGCGGCAATTAACAGAGATTGATGGCCGGCAGTGAATACGGCACCCCGCCCGACCGGTATAGGCGACGCATCTCCGCCCGGATTGGCAGCCTTTGATTCGGCCCACTGCCGCCAGGACGGAGTCTATGGCCGGGGGCGATAGCGCGACGGAGACGACGGGTCGTGGGAGGGAGGCGTGAGAGACGCAGTGAGAAGGGAGGTGGCGTAGACGGTGAGAGATGGATACAGGGGGAGATGATGGATTGGTAGTTTACATCGCCCCGGTCCAGGTGATGCGTTCGTCCTACATATCGGTATATCCAGTCAGGGGGATAATAAATGGCGAGCATTTGTTCCCATATCGCAGACGATACGAGGTGGATCCATATAGTTCATCACGGAGTGTGCATAAAGCAGAAGCGAAGGAGGTGCGAACATGTGAAGTTTAGCGGGAAGTCTTGACTATAGCGGACTGAGGATGCCTCCGACAAAACCCATCTCTCTGGTATCCGCTAAAACATTCGTTTTAATAAATACATAATTCCGCTGTAAGTTAGCATATTAATATCATCACCACTGTAACTGTCAGCACTGCAACGGAACAAAGCGACACCAACATGAAGTTTTATTTCAGCGATGACGGGTGCGCCTTTGATCAAACGTTGTCGCTGTCATGTGTAAGCACCCGCCGCAGATAAAACGACCCCCATTGTCATACCAGGATCCCTGAGTGTGACCCGAGACGTGAAGCGAGGATATACCGGGACAGCAGTAATGGAGCGGCTGCCAGCTGCCGTCCTCACGGCGGATAACGGCGACACAGGGGTAACATATGACGCACCGGCAGTCGGCAGGCCACGCCAGGAAGGCACTGCTATCACCTGCGACTGTCCGCTGTAGGTATGGGTGCGAACACTCCGCAGTAGCAGAATCAGCAAGCGTCACGGGTTAGACCGGCGGCGGGTCATGCCGTGTCTGTTGGGACCAGGCCTTGTGGCAGGCCAGGGAGGCGGACAGTGTCATGTGACGTGCTGCGATGTCACATAATGTGATGTCGAGCCCTGGATACCAAACCATGGCTGCGATGTCGCATCATGTGATGTCGAGCCCTGGATACCAAACCATGGCTGCGATGTCGCATCATGTGATGTCGAGCCCTGGATACCAAACCATGGCTGCGATGTCGCATCATGTGATGTCGAGCCCTGGATACCAAACCATGGCTGCGGCGTACTATGAAAGCAGGTCAAGCCCTTGATGCACTTAAGCATCGACATGGAGCCGAGGTATATCAAGCGTGTTGTACTGGGTCACTAAGCACAAGTCAGGCCATATGCTGTATCTCAACAACGAAAACAGGCCAGACCATGTATTGGTCGCTCATTGCATATAACCACGCCTGACTATGCACCCATTGAACCATGTCTCGCCACGGACAGCAGACTAAGCCACGTACCCTGTGACACCACGGACAGCAGACTAAGCCACGTACCCTGTGTGACACCACGGGCAGACTAAGCCACGTACCCTGTGACACCACGGCAGACTAAGCCACGTACCGTGTGACACCACGGACAGCAGACTAAGCCACGTACCCTGTGACACCACGGCAGACTAAGCCACGTACCCTGTGACACCACGGCAGACTAAGCCACGTACCGTGTGACACCACGGACAGCAGACTAAGCCACTAAGCCACGTACCGTGTGACACCACGGACAACAGACTAAGCCACGTACCGTGAAACACCACGGCAGACTAAGCCACGTACCCTGTGTGACACCACGGACAGACTAAGCCACGTACCCTGTGACACCACGGACAGCAGACTAAGCCACGTACCCTGTGACACCACGGAAGACTAAGCCACGTACCCTGTGACACCACGGACAGCAGACTAAGCCACGTACCCTGTGACACCACGGACAGCAGACTAAGCCACGTACCCTGTGACACCACGGCAGACTAAGCCACGTACCGTGTGACACCACGGACAACAGACTAAGCCACGTACCGTGTGACACCACGGACAGCAGACTAAGCCACGTACCCTGTGACACCACGGCAGACTAAGCCACGTACTCTGTGTGACACCACGGACAGCAGACTAAGCCACGTACCGTGTGACACCACGGACAGCAGACTAAGCCACGTACCGTGTGACACCACGGCAGACTAAGCCACGTACCCTGTGTGACACCACAGACAGCAGACTAAGCCACGTACCGTGTGACACCACGGACAACAGACTAAGCCACGTACCGTGTGACACCACGGCAGACTAAGCCACGTACCGTGTGACACCACGGACAACAGACTAAGCCACGTACCGTGTGACACCACGGCAGACTAAGCCACGTACCGTGTGACACCACGGACAGCAGACTAAGCCACGTACCCTGTGATACCACGGCAGACTAAGCCACGTACCGTGTGACACCACGGACAGCAGACTAAGCCACGTACCCTGTGTGACACCACGGGCAGACTAAGCCACGTACCGTGTGCCACCACGGGCAGCAGACTAAGCCACGTACCGTGTGACACCACGGCAGACTAAGCCACGTATCCTGTGACACCACGGGCAGCAGACTAAGCCACGTACCCTGTGACACCACGGCAGACTAAGCCACGTACCCTGTGACACCACGGACAGCAGACTAAGCCACGTACCGTGTGACACCACGGCAGACTAAGCCACGTACCCTGTGACACCACGGACAGCAGACTAAGCCACGTACCCTGTGACACCACGGACAGCAGACTAAGCCACGTACCCTGTGACACCACGGACAGCAGACTAAGCCACGTACCCTGTGACACCACGGACAGCAGACTAAGCCACGTACCCTGTGTGACACCACGGACAGCAGACTAAGCCACGTACCGTGAAACACCACGGCAGACTAAGCCACGTACCCTGTGTGACACCACGGGCAGCAGACTAAGCCACGTACCCTGTGACACCACGGACAGCAGACTAAGCCACGTACCGTGTGACACCACGGCATACTAAGCCACGTACCCTGTGACACCACGGACAGCAGACTAAGCCACGTACCCTGTGACACCACGGACAGCAGACTAAGCCACGTACCCTGTGACACCACGGACAGCAGACTAAGCCACGTACCCTGTGTGACACCACGGGCAGCAGACTAAGCCACGTACCCTGTGTGACACCACGGCAGACTAAGCCACGTACCGTGTGACACCACGGACAGCAGACTAAGCCACGTACCCTGTGTGACACCACGGCAGACTAAGCCACGTACCGTGTGACACCACGGACAACAGACTAAGCCACGTACCGTGTGACACCACGGACAGCAGACTAAGCCACGTACCCTGTGTGACACCACGGGCAGACTAAGCCACGTACCCTGTGACACCACGGACAACAGACTAAGCCACGTACCGTGAAACACCACGGCAGACTAAGCCACGTACCCTGTGTGACACCACGGACAGACTAAGCCACGTACCCTGTGACACCACGGACAGCAGACTAAGCCACGTACCCTGTGACACCACGGACAACAGACTAAGCCACGTACCGTGAAACACCACGGCAGACTAAGCCACGTACCCTGTGTGACACCACGGACAGACTAAGCCACGTACCCTGTGACACCACGGACAGCAGACTAAGCCACGTACCCTGTGACACCACGGCAGACTAAGCCACGTACCCTGTGACACCACGGACAGCAGACTAAGCCACGTACCCTGTGACACCACGGCAGACTAAGCCACGTACCCTGTGACACCACGGACAGCAGACTAAGCCACGTACCCTGTGACACCACGGCAGACTAAGCCACGTACCGTGTGACACCACGGACAACAGACTAAGCCACGTACCGTGTGACACCACGGACAGCAGACTAAGCCACGTACCCTGTGACACCACGGCAGACTAAGCCACGTACCCTGTGTGACACCACGGACAGCAGACTAAGCCACGTACCGTGTGACACCACGGACAGCAGACTAAGCCACGTACCGTGTGACACCACGGCAGACTAAGCCACGTACCCTGTGTGACACCACGGACAGCAGACTAAGCCACGTACCGTGTGACACCACGGACAACAGACTAAGCCACGTACCGTGTGACACCACGGCAGACTAAGCCACGTACCGTGTGACACCACGGACAACAGACTAAGCCACGTAACGTGTGACACCACGGCAGACTAAGCCACGTACCGTGTGACACCACGGACAGCAGACTAAGCCACGTACCCTGTGACACCACGGCAGACTAAGCCACGTACCGTGTGACACCACGGACAGCAGACTAAGCCACGTACCCTGTGTGACACCACGGGCAGACTAAGCCACGTACCCTGTGTGACACCACGGGCAGCAGACTAAGCCACGTACCGTGTGACACCACGGACAGCAGACTAAGCCACGTACCCTGTGTGACACCACGGCAGACTAAGCCACGTACCCTGTGTGACACCACGGGCAGCAGACTAAGCCACGTACCCTGTGTGACACCACGGGCAGCAGACTAAGCCACGTACCCTGTGACACCACGGCAGACTAAGCCACGTACCCTGTGACACCACGGGCAGACTAAGCCACGTACCCTGTGACACCACGGCAGACTAAGCCACGTACCCTGTGACACCACGGGCAGCAGACTAAGCCACGTACCGTGTGCCACCACGGGCAGCAGACTAAGCCACGTACCGTGTGACACCACGGGCAGACTAAGCCACGTACCCTGTGTGACACCACGGGCAGCAGACTAAGCCACGTACCGTGTGACACCACGGACAGCAGACTAAGCCACGTACCGTGAAACACCACGGCAGACTAAGCCACGTACCCTGTGTGACACCACGGGCAGCAGACTAAGCCACGTACCCTGTGACACCACGGACAGCAGACTAAGCCACGTACCGTGAAACACCACGGCAGACTAAGCCACGTACCCTGTGTGACACCACGGGCAGCAGACTAAGCTACGTACCCTGTGACACCACGGACAGCAGACTAAGCCACGTACCGTGTGACACCACGGACAGCAGACTAAGCCACGTACCGTGAAACACCACGGCAGACTAAGCCACGTACCCTGTGTGCCACCACGGGCAGCAGACTAAGCCACGTACCCTGTGACACCACGGACAGCAGACTAAGCCACGTACCGTGTGACACCACGGACAGCAGACTAAGCCACGTACCGTGTGACACCACGGCAGACTAAGCCACGTACCGTGTGACACCACGGACAGCAGACTAAGCCACGTACCGTGTGACACCACGGACAGCAGACTAAGCCACGTACCGTGTG
Source organism: Chirona hameri (assembly GCA_036785665.1). Classification (NCBI taxonomy): domain Eukaryota; kingdom Metazoa; phylum Arthropoda; class Thecostraca; order Balanomorpha; family Balanidae; genus Chirona; species Chirona hameri. The sequence goes on along the minus strand of JAXIVJ010012790.1, from coordinate 29,778 downwards.
ACACCACGGACAGCAGACTAAGCCACGTACCCTGTGACACCACGGCAGACTAAGCCACGTACCGTGTGACACCACGGACAACAGACTAAGCCACGTACCGTGTGACACCACGGACAGCAGACTAAGCCACGTACCCTGTGACACCACGGCAGACTAAGCCACGTACCGTGTGACACCACGGACAACAGACTAAGCCACGTACCGTGTGACACCACGGACAGCAGACTAAGCCACGTACCGTGTGACACCACGGACAGCAGACTAAGCCACGTACCGTGTGACACCACGGACAGCAGACTAAGCCACGTACCCTGTGACACCACGGCAGACTAAGCCACGTACCCTGTGACACCACGGACAGCAGACTAAGCCACGTACCCTGTGACACCACGGCAGACTAAGCCACGTACCGTGTGACACCACGGACAGCAGACTAAGCCACGTACCCTGTGTGACACCACGGACAGCAGACTAAGCCACGTACCGTGTGACACCACGGCAGACTAAGCCACGTACCCTGTGACACCACGGACAGCAGACTAAGCCACGTACCCTGTGTGACACCACGGACAACAGACTAAGCCACGTACCGTGTGACACCACGGGCAGAAGACTAAGCCACGTACCCTGTGTGACACCACGGCAGACTAAGCCACGTACCCTGTGACACCACGGACAGCAGACTAAGCCACGTACCCTGTGTGACACCACGGCAGACTAAGCCACGTACCGTGTGACACCACGGACAGCAGACTAACCCACGTACCCTGTGTGACACCACGGACAACAGACTAAGCCACGTACCGTGTGACACCACGGCAGACTAAGCCACGTACCGTGTGACACCACGGACAGCAGACTAAGCCACGTACCCTGTGACACCACGGCAGACTAAGCCACGTACCGTGTGACACCACGGACAGCAGACTAAGCCACGTACCCTGTGACACCACGGACAACAGACTAAGCCACGTACCGTGTGACACCACGGCAGACTAAGCCACGTACCGTGTGACACCACGGACAGCAGACTAAGCCACGTACCGTGTGACACCACGGCAGACTAAGCCACGTACCGTGTGACACCACGGACAGCAGACCGGACTGTGCGTTTTGTCCGGCCATGCATCACTCGGCGACCTCAGCTGTCGGCGCTGTGTGTCTCAGGCGCGAGTTAATCACCGGCTGTATATGGACGACCTGTCCACGTCGGCATTGTTCCGGCTTCAAATTACCTTCACTAGCACCACCACTGCTGCTGCGGCGGCGACGCGGTGGTGACATGGGACGGTCAGGCTCCGAAAAGACGGCGACAGGGAATCCACTCCCTTTTGTCGTTCCAAAGAACTAGCCGTTTTGTGCTAAGGGAAGAGTCACGACAGTTGTAAAGTAGAGGCGATATTTCTGTGCTCATTTCTTCTGTACGTGAGTCTGTGTGCAATGCACGATGGTACTGACTTATGCATATTTCTATTTTCTTTCAACGCAAACTTTAAGCCTACACAATGCAAACCATGTGGTGCGTAGTTTCAGCGTTTCCCCCAATACTGTGACGCAATCAGTACCCAGCTCTTCTAAGCCAGCTTGAGTGGAAATATATTGCAGCCAGCTATGTCAAGAGCTGTCTTGACATTGAGCCGACATGTCCCGCCCGAAGCGGTGCCAGACACGTCACTGGACCGCTGCTATAACCCCGGACGACTGCGGGAGAGGAGGGGAGAGTTTCGCTGGGGACTGCGGGAGGACTGGAGGAATGCTGCGGGACATTTAGGGGGACATGGAAGAAGGGGGTTTCGCGCAGTGGTAACTGATCAGCAGCTTGTTGGCTCAAGATGGAATGCACTGGAAATCACTCGCCAGGCCATATGCATGACTAGATCCAGATCCAGTGTGATGAGATCCAGTCACCAAATTGGGGTGGTCAGGCCTTAGGGCAACGAAGTTGAGTGGCTGCTCGGCTGACTAAGGTAAATCGACTATCTTAAAATGCATAAAGTAGCTTTACTTTTGTCATTCAAGGCAACCGAAAGATTGTCACTGAAGCTCAGCAACCAAAGAAGCATCAAATGGGTCCCAAAATAGAGTTTCTGGACTTGATTTTGCTTAACATGAATTTATTGGCCCGTGGGGCTGTCTGTTTTGCTTTGTGCCAGCATTCGTGTCGTTGCAAAGACGTGACGTGCTGGATTGGAAGGCAGAAAATGGATTGCTGTTTGCGTAGCTTCGCCCATCGAATAGCTAGCAGACTCTGTTGACCGAGTCAATAGTGTGCGGAAACTAAAAACCCGCCTTCTATTCTTTCTCAGACTCTGTCTAGGTATATGTACGTTGAGAACTAGTATTTGAAGAAGTGATTTCCTTGCGTCCAAAGAAGAGATTCGGCGACACTTTTAGTAATAGTCTCAAGTTTGAACTTATCAGAGATCAATTTTTTCCGTTTTCATTTCATGACAAGAACGAAGTTTAATGTTACACAGTAGCAGTTTTCACGAAGGATTATTGCGCTGAAAAGTTTCTGAAAGACTCTGAAAGTTGTGAAAAACTGCACAACTTTTACATGCCATTTTTGGCTAGAAATGTCCCTCATAATTTTGTAATATGTTGGTAAGAATAAAATATGTTCTCTTGCTTATTACTACCAAACCGCAATTTTGTCAACATATTTTATTCTTACCAACACATTACAAAATTATGAGGGACATTTCTAGCCAAAAATCGCATGTAAAAGTTGTGTAGTTTTTCAAAACTTTCAGAATCTTTCAGAAAATTTTCAGCGCAATAATCCGTCGTGAAAACGGCTATTATCCAAATAAAACTTACGAAAACACATTTCGTGACAAAACATCTGCAAAGTTTTGAAAGATCGCCACAACTTCAATGAAACTGCGTGACCGAACAGCCGGTTCAATATGTTTGTGGCACAAAGGCCGTGTGGCTCGATCATCTATTGTCGGCATAGAACCTTCACAGGTCTTCTTCTTTCACCGGTGGCCACATTCGTTGACAATGGGAGGTAACGATTTATCAGCCTGTCTTGCATGACCTTTCCGTCACTGGCATGCAGGTAAAATATACAACAGGTACAACGTCACTCCTGCTCTGTTCCTGTGCCACTCATGTTGTCAAGTACATGTCATACAACATGCCATCCAAATATGCCACTCAAGTCTGCAGGCACAAACAACATGGCGTCTCTCCTGTCCGTAGCATGACGTGTCTCCTTGCCAGGGGCGGATCAGACAATTTTTAACGGGGGGGGGGGGGGTCAATTGCAGTGGTGCCCCTACCTATACCCAAATCTGAGAACTCAACGGATTTGGTCCACTATATTTTGAGAGTGCCCCTATTTCAGCATTTTTTTTTAATTGACAACGTTGGCTATAGGTATTTGCAATATTAGTCGTACCCTTTCTATCATTTTAAGTGCCGCGGATGGTGCTAAAATATATGATTTGTACAGTCAAGGGCGGCCCCAGACGGCTGATGAAGAATTGACCAAGAGGGAAGTCGAGGTTCGTGACCAGGGGGGGGGGGGGCGTTTTTTACCAGCAGTAAATCTTCTGCGTGCGATAAACTATTATTCGCGGCGCCAAAATTTGAGGTTTTGAACTGGTTGGAGAACTAATTTTTGCTATTGGAACCAGCATGCAAGGTCAAAACGAGGGAATATGTCTGGAGCAAAAGGTGGTGTCAAAAGACATGTTGCTCCGTCCCCATTTAAGGCAAAAAGTGGGGCCATGGCCCCCATACCTCCTCCCCCTGCGGCTGCCTGCGTATACAGTCTATATTAGACGCTTTTGTACTGGAAAAGAACACCGGTTGATTTGCGCCGCGTAGCGGCGCGGAATTTTTCACTTTATTTTGTTTTTGTCTGGATAACTAGGCCCTAAAAAATCGACGAAAGGTTCTATAATCTATATGTAGGTGTCAGCCCAAGGGGGCCCTCGGGCCCCCTCGAGTCCGATACGTTGTTGCCTCTGGTATAAAAGCACGTTGGTGCCCCTTCATAGGCCAAGGGACGAGAGGTATGAAGGGACATTTTTTTGCCATAATTTAGCAATTGTCATTTAGCATCATTTAGCGATTTTTTTTCTTTCTTCCAGCGACTAATGCCTGTGATTTCATGGCGGCACCAGACCATTGATTTCCCTCCTGGATTCAAGGAGGCACAGTTCCCCGGTGTCTCCCCTCACCCCACAGTGCCGCCTACCGTCACGATGGTGCCCCTGGCACACCGGCGCGGTGGTGCCCTTGGTGGTGCTCCTGGTACATCGGCGCGGTGGTGCCCTTGGTTCAAAGAACACTGAATGATTTGCGCCGCATAGCGGCGCTGATTTTTTGCTTTATTTTGGTGGTGCCCCCACAGTCCGGTGGTGCCCCCACGGCCCGGTGGTGCCCCCACGACCCGGTGGTGCCCCCACAGTCAGGTGGTGCCCCCACGTCCCTGTGGTGCCCCCACGGCCCGGTGGTGCCCCCACGGCCCGGTGGTGCCCCCACGACCCGGTGGTGCCCCCACGTCCCTGTGGTGCCCCCACGACCCGGTGGTGCCCCAAGTCCCTGTGGTGCCCCCACGGCCCGGTGGTGCCCCCACGGCCCGGTGGTGCCCCCACGGCCCGGTGGTGCCCCCACGTCCCTGTGGTGCCCCCACGACCCGGTGGTGCCCCCACGTCCCTGTGGTGCCCCACGGCCCGGTGGTGCCCCCACGTCCCTGTGGTGCCCCCACGGCCCGGTGGTGCCCCCACGTCCCTGTGGTGCCCCCACGGCCCGGTGGTGCCCCCACGGCGCGGTGGTGCCCCCACGGCCCGGTGGTGCCCCCATGTCCCTGTGGTGCCCCCACGTCCCTGTGGTGCCCCCACGGCCCGATGGTGCCCCCACGTCCCTGTGGTGCCCCCACGGCCCGGTGGTGCCCCCACGACCCAGTGGTGCCCCCACGGCGCGGTGATGCCCCATAGCCTAAGGGGGGGGGGGGGGGCATGACCCCGTGACCCCCCCCCCCCCCCCTCCCCCCGCCTGGATCCGCCACTGCTCCTTTCCTGTCAAGCCCAGCCACTCATGTCGGCAGGAGCCACATGACATGTAACCCCGTTTCACCTGTCGCCAAGAACCACATGCCGTCTAACCCTGCAGTCGGCAGTACAACACGGTGTCTAACCCTACCTCTTCTGTGCCGCCGCAGGTACAACATGGCGTTCGCGGCCGGTTCGGCGGTGCTGCCCAGCCGACCCAGCCTGCGCCGTCCGCCGTCCGACGCCCGGTTCAGCTACTCCAAGCCGCCGTTGCTGCCGACGAGCGGTCGATGCTGGAGCTGGAAGCTGGCCACGCTGGTGCTGGCCGGCCTCTGCCTGGTGATGGTCTCGCTGCTCGGTGAGTCTGGTGCTGGTGCTGGTGCTGGTGCTGGTCCGCTGCTTGGGTCGTTCGGTGGGGAGCGGCGAAGAAGTGTTCATAAATCCGTCACCAGTCGTAAAATACTGCGTTCGTCATACATTTGAGCGTGCGCTGCAGAGCAAACGGATCTGGCACTGGTGTCGCTACTCTGAGTCCCGTACTGGTGATGTGCTGGTGTCGCTTCTCGGTCCGTGGTGTCGGTATTGGTGCTGGTGTTGATGATGAGGATGGCTGGCCACAGGTGTCGGTGTCGTCTTCAGCCCGTGAGCGGTGAGATAAGTGACGTACGACGGCCGAACACATTGGGTACATAATATTGGGTGGGCCCCTGCCCCTGCACACTGTCTCGACAACACAGCCGCGGGTTCTTGAAATTGGAGAGGACATTTATGACACTACAGGTAATCATACGCATGATGTGCGTTTAAAACGCAGATATATATCAAGCTTGTTGTGACTCTCCAAAGATCCGTTTGCTCTGCAGCGCACGCTCAAATGGATGACGAACGCAGTGTTTTACGACTGGTGACGGATTTATGAGCACTTCTTCACCGCTCCCCCAGAGATGGAGAGCCGTCTGATAAAGCCATATTTACGAGACAGATATTCAGTGATCCAGAAAAGCTTCCAAAACCCTTGTCAAGTGCCCCTGACTAGATGCAACTTTCACGAGACAAATCCCAGCCAAAGGGCGGCTGTCTTGTATTATTCGACTGCTCCGAAACGTTAGTTGAAATTTATCGCCGGTTGCAATATGAAGCTGAACTTAGTTTTTATGCCATGAATCTGCGCTTGGGAAGGAATCTTGTCGTTGTGGAAGCCGTTTAAATGTTTATTTTGATGAATGGCCGACCTGGCTGTTCGTTATAACTCGTTAAAGGCGCCTGTGTGGCGCCAGACGATTGAAAATACTGCAGTTAGCTCCGGCCATTTACGACCGTTAATGTTGATTTGACTGCCATGCCCTATTGGCTTCGCAAATGTATATTTGTAACTTGACAAGACATGCTACTTTCAGAACTCGCAGCGGTAAATGTTGGAACTGTTGTTGGCTGGGCTGGAGTGGGGTGGGGTTACAAGGCAATGCTTTCCTGCAACTACATACTACGATGACTGTCACTCCTCCGGCACGTAAACCTAGGACAAGTTTATTCCGTGCTCCATCATCTGCTATTGGTGTTTGCGCCTCGCGATGCGCCAGTCACCTGTCCGCCGGGACGCTCTTCTCGTCTCCCAGCTCCATCTCGCACCGCGTCACATCCGCCACAAGCCGGGCACGCACTTCTAAATTGGCTCATTTGAATGACAAAGCCACTGGTCTGAGCGGGCGTGATCGGGTCGGGCCGAGAGCCGCTTATCACCAGCTGCGGTCTGGCGCTGCAGAGAGCTGCGAGCTGCCGCCGCCAAGAGCTCTGTTTACAGCTGCCACCCGCGGCGGGCCGACACACGCTGAGAGATTACACATTGCTCAGCGGTGGAACACACTGCTGTCGGCTGAAAATACGGCGCTGGTAGTTGAATTGGTTAGTAGCATTGGCTAGCGTTGACATTAGCATTGGCTACTCCATTCCAGAATCGACATTGTTTCCGGCTTTGACATTCACGCCAAACCAATCAATCTGGAAGTCACCCTAGACTCTTTTTTGGTAATAAGATGTGTACCATATGCATTATGCGTAATAATTTATCAGCTTTCATATTGCTGCTATCAATGTTAGCCCGATAACTACCATCAAAAGCAGACAGTGTGCTTCAGAAAGCGCTCCTGTAACGGCCCCCTGCCGCCAGCCCTATCTGGGCCGGGCCGCCAGACGTCTCGATGACCGTCGATGTCCGTCGATGACCGTCGATGACCGTCGGCGCCGTCTCTGCGGGGCCGTCACCTGCCATTCGAGAGCTCCGCGACGCTCCTCCGCGGCCCTAATGAGAGCGCGCGGGACGCCGCCTCGAGGCCTCCGAGGCGCAGTTTAATCAGAATGCCGACCCTCGCACTCCAGCGAGAGAGCGGCGCGGCGGGGCACGCGCGGCGTGCGAGTGGCGGCCGAGGGCGGCGGCGGTGGCGGCGGCGTGGCTGCGGCCAGAATTGGCGCGCCGGCTATAGCCTCCGAATGGCCGGTTATATTGTTCATTGGGCGGGCGGTGGAAATGGCGATGGAGGTCGAAGAGGGAGGGCGGGAGGAAGAGATCGGTAACGGGCCAGAGCGAGACGATTGTACGGCTTTCCAGTGAAGGTCCAACGCGTCCGTCTGACGCCAGTATAAATACAGAAACTATTATTTTGCAAGCGGGTGTTCAGCAGCCTGCGAACGCAGAATCCTGAACCGTCATTCTGGATCTACAAAGCGACTGACCTCGGGGAATAGATACGCAGATTTGGCTTCTAAATGCTTGTGATTGCACTGATATGATCAGCCACGGTAGGATAAACTGCAATGATAAAGTCACGCTTGGCCTCTTCCAATCCCAAATCCGAGTGATACAAATTATCCGCTGCCGGGCTCGTTTCAGATTTGGCACTCATGCCAGCAGTCCCCACCGCACACACATTTCCCCGGTCTGCCGCGAGCTGCCAGTTCATTTCACGCTTCTCGCCTCTCCATCACGAGATTTTATTGCTTATTTGTCATATTAACGCCTTAATTCCCACATTTTCCGCCTCAGAGCTATAGCCTGCCGCATTATTGCGCGCGGGGAAGAGCCCTTCGCTGCACTGGCCGACCATCACCTCCCGGACCGGTATTTCCAGCGGAGGTAAAATTTTATCGTGTCCAAATAATCAGACCGAATGAGTTTTCTGTTTGGCGGCGCGGGAAACTTTCCAATAAATTGTCGGCGGCGTCGGCCGTTGTCCCCTGGCCCGGCGAGGGATGGCCGCCGCACGCCATGTTGATTGGACGTTTTATTATTTCTGAATCGAGCCAGCGGGACGCGGGGCGGAGAGGATGGGAGAGGGCCGGCTAGCGGGCCAGACGGCGCAGAAGTGCAGAGTGAGACTGGACTAGATTCGGGATCGGTGGCGTTTGAAAATCCGCACCGGGTGGCCATGTTGCAATCGACGAAATCCTGTGACCTTCGCGTGAGTTGAACAGTTTGTTTCGAACAATCGTGTGACGTTCTGTGCTTGACAACATATCCTCAACAAATGTACTGAATGACGATGAGATATGATCATCTAATGCACACGTATACACAATTAGAAGACTGCATAGCTTACGCGTCTCTTTGCTTATTTGATTTCGCTAAGGTAACCAGTCCAATCGATTACCGTACTATATTTGATTACATTCATATCATTACAACGCGTTGTGATGTCGCACGATTGTTAGTTTTCTCTGTAGAGTGAAACGACCTCCCTTTTGCGAGAAGAGCCTTCTACAAATAAATTCCGAGCCTTTAGATTGGATGGAATTCTGGATCAGAATCCCCGTCACGCAGGGATCGTCCGACTGAGCCTGGCAGGCTGGCACCACCATCCGATCGCGCATTATCGGTTATAGGGAAGACGTTAGCGCTGAAAGTTTGTTGCATCTCAATAATTGATACATTGTCAGCCAACTCCCGTGACGTCATCGGCCAGACCAGTGACGTCATCCGCCGGCTGCCATCAACCTATGTCTCTTGTAGGGTGAGGAGAGATTGCGTAACACACATTGACAGCGGGTACTCACCAGCTATGGACCAGGCGGCTGGAAATACGTGTCTTCGTCCATTGATGACATCTTCTTTTTCAAGTCTGCAAGCCAAAACAAGCTGAAGTGAGCCAACGATTGCCAACGATTGTGAATAACGTGATTTTACATAATTGCTTCTTGCTAGCAACTTACTAAAACTTAACGTGTCCGAACAAATGAATGAATGAATGAAATTACAAATGAACAATGTTAACAAAACGTAAATATTTACAATTAAGTCCCCACCAGTGGCGTAGCCAGGATTCACTCCAGGGGGTGCAATTTCTGCATAAGGTACCCCCACAAAAAAACTCACCGGATTTGGCCCACTATATCCTTAGAGGGGTATATTTAAAATACAAATTAAAAAAAATCTAAAAATCATTCATTTTTTCCGACCAAAGGGGGCACGTACGGACCTTCGGGGGGGGGGGGGGATTGCCCCGTTTGCCCCCCCCCCCCCCCTTGGCTACGCCCCTGGAGAAGGCCCATGCCAGGTCTGAGAGGGCCCATTCCAGGCCTGAGAGGGCCCATTCCAGGCCTGATAGGGCCATGCCAGGCCTGAGAGGGTCCTCGAAAGGGTTCTTCTTCCTCCTTATCATAGGGCTCTCTGACAGACTAGGAGGGTCCTTGTATTGTGTGAGAGGCCTTTGGATCCGCTTCTCTAATGGTATTTTACAACAACATAAAATGACGGCCGCCAGACCGTGTGGTTGCAGCCGGGCATGGGGCCCGGCAAAATCTCCCGGGTGCAGGAGCACCATTTACACCCCCCCCCCCCCTCCCCCTGGCTACGCCTCTGGTGCCCACCATGTACGTCTTTTGCTTTACTCAATTCAGTCCATTAAGTACTTAGTGTCGGAAGCGATGTTGGATACTTCATGAAGTTACTGCATTATTCATTGCAATCGAAGCTGCAAGGCAGACGGGAATCTCATGTTAATTAATGCTTAATGACCGTTTACATTTAAAGAGTGGCGCAGAAATATGCGATACACCAAACCATATGATAAATATTTCCAGATGGCTGTACACGGCAGGCGAATCTGTTGTATGTAGAGGTGGTGCAGTGCTGGTGGTAACCAAGGTAGATCACATTCTGAAATGGGTTTATGTATACCGTAAATGGCGGGGGTCGACGTGACTTGGCAGCCCTCGTTTGTTATCGTTCACTCGGTAACGTTTATTGACCAACTAGACATGAACTGAGGCAGAAGTGAGCATTACTGCCAAAAATAGGATGACGAGAATAAGAGAGGGAAGAGGAAGAAGGAGAGGAAGAGCGCATGACTGGCGGGGAGCAGGAGCAGCAGTGGCTGTGCATCTGATCCCTGATTAGACACGTTTCTCGGCCCACGCCCTGGTAATTAGCCTCGTCAGCCGGGGACCGGTCGGCCGCCGTCGGCCGCGTCGGCCGCGTCGCCTCCAGCCCGGGGTGTAACCAGAGCCGGCCGCTGATGAGCAGGAGCTGCGACGGACCGCCGTCACCGATACGGCTACCGCGCTGCCTCAGCTGGCGCTCCGCAGAACACGCCGCCGTGCTGAGGGGAGAGAAGGCTCCGCAGACCAGCGAGGGATCCGGCAGCGGCCCCCGCTCGAGTGGCTCGCAGTGCCGGCCGGCTGACTGCGCCCGAGAAGTGAAGCGAATCTGACGGGTTCAAAGGCAGGCCGGCGAACCCGGCTGGGAGAGGCCGCAAAAGCAGCCGGATCGAGAATTCCGGCTGGGGCTGGAAGCGGTCAACGTAGAGGGCGCTGGAGCTGAAGAGTTACCAGAGTCATCATTTTGGGTCCTGAGGCCGAAGGGCTGATTCAGTCGGCGTTCAATAACATATTACGTCATGAGTGCGCCGACGAGCATGGAAGTCTAAACATGCGCTCCGGAGAGGGAACGTGAACCTAAAGGATTACCTATTCCCACATAAACGATGCTGTTCCATTAGGGAGCTTCCAGCCTTGCTGTCATCGTATTATTAGCGACTCCCGTAAATGATCTCAACGGCGCAGTGAACAGTCGGTTCATCACGGTGTCCGCAGTTTATGGCTGGCAGGAGTTACGCTTGGATTCCGCTTTGATGATGGCGATTTCCATGCCTACTGACTCCGCCGGTGATTGCCACTCACTCGCCGGCACTGGCGTCACGCTGAGGACTCTGGTAAATGGCGCCCCATCCCCGGCCGAGCGGCGCGAGCGGCGTTAGTCCCGCTCCCTGTAGTGTGCAGAATTGCGTCTCTGCGTTTACGACGGGCCGGCTCAGTGGGCTCTGTGGGTCGCTCCTGGCGGAGTCGCCAGGCGCCGCTGATCGATCGCGGTGACGGTAGTGCGTGGCCGGCCACCGCCTCATGGCCGCAGCCGGGGCGGGCCGGGGCGGGCCGGGGCGGGCCGGGGCGGGCCGCCGCGCTGGGTCACTGTCGGACCGAATCACCCCCAGTCCCGCGGCCCCGGTCAGTCTGCCACGCGCAGGCCATCACTCTGCTGCAGCACGGGTGGCCGGAGCGGCGCACCTCCCGGAATCGACCGCCGTCGGGATCGTGTGTTCTCATTAGAGTCGAGCGCCGCTGATCACCCGTCCGGCCGGGGGAGACGCGCCATTTGGCCAGATCAAGGCCAGGTGCGCCGCCTGGCCACAAAGGCTCCAACGCGGCCACCGCGGAGAGACGGAGAGCTGCATCGCCTGCGTTCGACAGTTCAAAATGACGCCGTGTGTTAAACTAAACGCCGGCACGCACAGGGCTTGAACCCGCGACAGACGCACTAAATCAAGCCGGATGTTAGATTTATGTAATGGCCGAAATGGCCTTTTGCTCGGCAGTATTCCGTCCGGCAGCCACCACGCCTCGTCTCCATTCATCCACTTATGGTAATGAGTGTAAATGTCACAGCACACCCGGGTCCGACAGCGCTAACTTTGTGACACCCTGCCCAAGCCTTCCGACCTGCTGCTGGCAGTCACGGCGCGCCGACCAACGAGTGGCAGACATGGCGCACTGCTGGCTCTGTCGCCTCATGCGGGGCACGCGCCCGCAGTGGCCGCCGGCGCCGCAATCGATTTTATCTTATCAAAACGTCGCGCGTGAAAAATCGCGTCGTAAACGATGGTGACGACGGTGACGCAGCGCGCGCGCCGAATTCGTCGCGCCGCCAGAAAAAGACGGCGAATTTTCCGCGTCGCCGCCGGCGCCGGCGGCCGCAGGCGATGAGAAATCGGCCAATTTGACCGACGACTGGTGTCGGCTACGTGCCGGCCGCCAGTAATGAATGCCGCCACCTCCGGCGGGTAGGCGCGGTCGGAGTCAGTCCGGCCATACATCTTGGGCGTGCGATAATGCCGAAATAATGGTTTGTTGACACGTGAAAAACGACTGTAGCGTCGTTTGGCGCTCGCGCCGTGTTCGCCGAGCCACCTCCACCGAGTATTGACTTACGACAGCCGGCCGGCCGCGAACGGCTTCCATGGCGGTGTCGTGCCCAGCTGCTTGGTGGTCAGTTTAGACTAACGACATGTCGACGGGTGGCCGCGCCGCCCGCCGGTCTTAGCTAATCAGTTCGCCACTGACTCGAAATGGCCTAATAAATGGATGGTAAGAAAGTAGCGTATTGGCGAATGGTTAATGGTCACTGGTAAGCACTAAGCAGAATATTGCGTTTCAATGATGATCAAATTTCCGACTGTGGTATGGTTGACATTTTTTAGCTTGGTCATTTGTTCACATTTCCGCAAAACCACTTATTGCATCAATAATGCAGCATCACAAACTTGCCTTCTATGTGTTTACCCGCAATAACAGTGTATCCCAGGCCCCAGCTCATCAACATTTGATCAGCGTGTAAAGGACATATGACGGCGTCCTTCGCTTGTCACTCCAAGTGGCAATGTTTTGCTTCGCTGCTGTCTGTGTCCTCTGCGAGCCCGTCCGTCCGTCTTACGCCGGGATGACAACAATTTGCGCAGAAACAGGCCACAGTAGGCCAGCTGTCACGCCCTGCCGTGCAGCAAAGTGCGAAGATGGAAGCCAGGCGTCTTGTTTAGATCTAGTCGGAAATGAAAATCGACAAACTCAACGCTGCAAATATCGCGAATTTTCAACTCAAATGTCAAGGACTTCCGCGTCCTTGATTCCGAAAAACACCAAAAAGACCCTGTTTGTATGTCTTTACGGCAATTATTCCCGAACATTCAGCGACATTTAACTGATTTTTTGTAAATGTATAACATTTTGCTCGTCATCCCTGTCGGGTGTTTAGCCACGCTCGCGCCGGCTCTTCCACGAGCTGCCACCCCGAGGGAGCGTGGCACGCGTCTGATCTCCGGCTGAACGTCACATTCGGTTAGCACTGCGCTGCTGGATCGTCGTAAGCCCTGTCGTCTTTAAAGCGTCTGCCTGCCCGTTCTGTGTCCCATCTGTCCTGAATGATATTACTGTGAGTTGATGGCACAAAGTTTATGCTCAAATTGTGAGCGTTTCGAAGTAATGAGGCGAAGCTGTGCATCTAAGGAGTATCGATCGGGGATCCGTACGTGCCAGCGAGCAGTGTACCGTGCCGTGCAATGCGCATTGCTTCAGTGTTGTGAAAACGTTCGATAACTGTGGAAACGTATACTGTGCCGCAATGCTGAAATGTCGTGCGGCACAGTCTGCCGCGCAGGTGATTTAGTGCGCTGCGGCACAGTATCCACCTACCGCGTTGTGAAATGGACGTGTGCACGGATTAACGCGACATTGATGAATCGTTGTTCGTTCTGTTCGCAGTGTGGAGTCTGACCACTCGTGGTGAGAGTATCGGCCAATGTCCGGCGGTGGTGACATCTGGCGGAGGTGCCTCGCGCACTGACAACAAACCGCCCACAAATTCCTCGTCCCCCTCTCCCGGCAGCAAGCCAGGTAAACAGTCGGGGGCGGCCGCCGGGCCGCGCGCCGCCGTCCGCCGCATGCGCTCCCTCCGTGTGCGTAGAGAGGTTTTGCATGAGGCCGCCGCGCCTACCCCGCCCGATCCCGATCCCAACCTAGCTGGAGAGGACCTGCTCGAGGTGACATCCGCCGGCGGCAGCGAGGCGAACGACGGAGCCGACTGGGAAGCACCCGAGGCCAGCGGAGAGGCCGCCGAGCGCGACGACATCGTCATAGAGCACGCCACCATTATTGGTGACCGGGTGATCGACTTTTCGAACCTGGCGCCGATAGTGGAGAAGGTGGCGGCTGCGGCCGAGGCCGCGCAGGAGAGGCCGCAGGGTGACGCTCCGGCGACGTCAGAGCCGTCAGAACCCGACCAGCCAGATAGGGAGACGACGGCCGCGGTACTGCTGAAGAAGGCCGCAGAGTCTCGCCAGCAACAGACAGCTGCTGGCTCGGATGACAGTTCGCAGAAACCCACGGTGTCCAATTTACAAGAAGATGTTGATTTGCAAAATAAAACAACTACATCCGATTCTAAAGATGGGCTGGTGGTGCCTGATATCCAAGAGCAGCCGCTCGTATCTAAATCCATGGTTAATGTTCTGTCTCATTCTCAAACAAAACCAGCTACTCTATCAAATCATCATCACGATCGCACACATCCCACGCCTGAAGAGCTTGCATTGCGAGACACGACACAAGAAGAGCGTATCCTACCCATTCTAAAGGAGAGACCTCATCTTCTATCCGACTCGCAAACAAAACCTGCATCTTCCGTTTCGCCGGAGAAGCTGCCAGACTCTCCGGAAAAGCCAAGTTATCTTCCTTCTCACATCCTTTCGAATTCTCTCCCTGAACCTCACCCTCAACAAAATCCCACAACGATACGCCAACAAGACAAACCGACAACGCCCAGGACTAAGGCCAAATGGACAACACTCAGTCCCAGTCTGGCGCCGCGTCAAGAGAAGCCGGCGGAGACGCTGGCGGCGGACCCGTCCGACAGACCTCAGCACGACTCCCCTCCGTGGCCGGCCACGCCGCGCCGCGACAGCGCGCTCGTCTATGACAGCGAGGTGGTGGAGTTTGTGCCGCTGGCCGAGCGTCCCACCGTCACTGACCCGACCTCGTCACCATCCCCACCCAGCCCGACCGAGCCCCGCCCGGCCAAGCCGCGCTCGGCGGATCCCCGCCCGACCCAGTCCGATCCTGGCGTCTCCAGTCACGCGCCCGACGCCGGAAACCACTCTGATTTCGGAAGCAATGAGATTCCTCGCACCGACCCAGACGATGATGAAGAAAAATTAGCGACGGGCGGCGACCGCGTTGCTATGACAACCACGCCGCCGGCGGGCGGCCCCGCCGAACAGGCAGCGGCGGAGACGGGAGCCGACGAGCCGCCGCCGCCTCCGCCGCTGACGGTGGACAGCGTGTCGCTGCCGGCCACGCCGCGCACGGTGACGGTATCTGTGTCGGTGGACGGCGGCGAGCTGTACCAGCTGTCCATGGTGCTGCCCTCCGACGGCCGGCAGGTGACGGCCACCCTGCAGAAGACGGCACCGTCCCCGGCACCGGCACCGGCTCCGTCACCGGCGGAAGTCGTGTCTACGCCGACGCCAGATCAGCAGGAGGGCGTAGTAACCGAGAAACCAGAGATGGATGTCGAGACGGCAGGGATAGAGAGCACTCCCGCGCCAACTGGCGGTATTCCAGAGCCGACTGAAGCGGCGACGACATCAGCTTCTACTAGTGCCTCTACGCCAGCGCCAGAGACAACAGCACCAACTCCGAAGTCTACAACAGCGTCTCCGACCACAGCGGCGGCGACGGAGACGACATCGGAGGTAACCTCGACGCCACCAGCAACAGAAGAGACCGCTGAACCGACCGAGTCAACTGTCGCGCCCACCACCGCACCGGCTGTGGAGGCGTCTGAGCCAAGTCGTCCAGCCAGCGGGTCACCAACAACAGCGACCACCCCTCTGACACCGCGCCCGCCCCCGACCGCGCCGGTCCTGTCCGTCTCCGTGACGCCCACGCCGTCCTGCGTCCGTCCCAGCACCGTCACCGTCACCTTCCCGCCCCCAGTCTCCGTCATCGTCGTCGAAGGTGAGCCGTCTTTGTTTGTCTCTTGTCTTTTTTATCCCTCATTCACTTGTCCCCGCCTGCTTTCTGTGTACATACGTCTTTCTCGCGTCTCTTTAGTTCAGACTTTCCTTTCGGGTCGCGGCGGCGCGCGGCCGTTTATTTCGTTAGTTGCTTGCGCCTGCTTGTGGCGAATCGTTAATCGCACTCACCCACAATGCACTGCGCGTGGCATTGACAATGCACTGCGCGTGGCATTGACAATGCACTGCGCGTGGCATTGACAATGCACTGCGCGTAGCATTGCCCCACAATGCACTGCGCGTGGCATTGTTCCACAGTGCGCCTTGAGTGACACTGTCCCAATATGCGCCATGATTGGCGTCACAGTGGTGACGGCGTCACGGATAGCGCAGTTCGCTGTCGCTGTATTTATCAGCGTCTGGAAGCAGCTCTGAACGCCGAGAGCGGGTGACGTCAATGTTCTGTCGCCGTTTGTTGGCGCCGTAAGCCCTCAGGGCACAAAGTTCATCTCGCCGTGTCATCATTGACTCACAAAAGTGGCAACTGCGTCTGCATTTTTCAGTGCTGGAGCCCGGATTTAGATAAGTTATTTTCTTTTCACTGTCTCGGTTTTGCTGGCACATTGAGGGATTATAGCGTGAAATGCAATTTGGTCGGGCGTCGGCTGTCGCCATCTTCCCACTGACACGGCGTCCCAGAGCGGCCCATCCGAACTAGAGTGGCTCTAACAAGCTTTCGGCTTGCAACTCACAGCTCGTTCTGGACATTAACCGGACTGGAGGTGGAGAAATGCCAAAATCTTGCGGCAAAAGAAACGGAAGCCTTTGGAAAACAATGAACGTACGAGACATTATATCGAAGGTTTCGTGAGACCGCAGGTTGCACGACAATCGACATAATTCCAAAGTTTCCGTCAATTTGCAGCAGGCTTGTCGCATTTTTTCGACTCTGAACCCGCCTGCCGAGTGCCGATAGTTTCAATCACGGAAATGACCGCGAAAGCACTAGCTGCGATGACTAACGCAACTCGGGCAAACTCGTGCGACGAACGATCACAAGCCTAAAACGCAGCGAGTTCCGAACCCCGCGCCTTCCGCTGCGCTCTCTGAACCTCGACAGCTCACGCGGCGCCGTCAGGCCTCGGTGGGAGGTAATGTGACGCATCCACAACTTGTGGTGACTAACATGGCGCGACCGAAACTTCCCGAAGAAAGATGGCTGTCGGTGCAGTGTCAGGTCACCGCGCTGTGTAACATCAGCAGCCAACTTGGTCACGCCTGGCGGTCGACATCCGTCGCTACATCACGAAGATGACAGCCGCATGCAGCGGTATCGCTCCGATGTTCCAGGTGCCATTTTCTCAATCGAAGTTAATGCATAACGCATTCATGGACAGCTGTGAACCACGAAGGATATAGAACACACTTTGGGAACGCGCCGTGCAACTGTTTTCACACAACGTCAAATTTATTGCGTTATCAATCTAATTTATGGCTGTGACGAGCGGCGCGCAAAACTGCTTCACTTTGTCGCCCGCAGCGCGTAAGGCCGGCACGTTACCAAGTTTTCGTACCGGCCGGAAACTTTTAATTGCAAAAAACTGTTTGTTTAGCCGGAGCAACGCCGGCGGCGGCGGCGGCGGGGGAAGAAGTGACGGTCGACCAGGCTCAGTCTGACGAGATTACGCCGCGCAGTCTCTGCGTACTGCGGTTAAACAACAACAGAGCGCGCGCCGAGGGGGACCGCGCCGCGCCACTCGGCACCGCCGCCGCTGACAGAATGGCGTTTTTGCCGCGTTTGACGCGATATGAGCTGTGGAATGAGCGGGAACGCCACCGGCGGCGATCCATCTGGTAAACGGCGCGCGGCGCGGTCTCGGTGTGAGAGCGGCGCCGGGCCGTTTGTTTATCCCGGCAGAGGCCGTATATCAGGAGCGGCTGCCGGCTGCTGCTGTAACGTCCGGCCCGGCCCGGCCCGGCGGTCTGTCAGTGAAGCCTTGACATGGCCGCCGGGTGGGGAACGGCCCGCGGCAGGCCGCGACCCACCACCGACGCTCCCCGGCCAGCTGTGCTGACGTCAGCGTCTGCTGACACCGGCTGATTGGAGAAGCGACAAAAAAGAGCAGCCGGCCAGAGTGCCTGCCCTACTGGAGACGGCGCCGGCTATTGGAAATGTGCCGATTAGCGCCCGGCCGAAACCGAAGGAAACTGAGTACACAACGCTGAGCCAGGTGCTGAATGGACAGACGGTTAGCTCAACCCCAGAACCTTTCAGAGCGAGACTGGATTAAGGCAGGTCTGAGCTTTATTGTTATTGTTTTTATAATGAAACAATAGCAAAAGTGAATTCAGTAGAAAACGTATGTATGCAGACAGGCGGAGGATTTGATCAGTTGCAATATATTTTAGTACGGAATAACATCACAACATTTAATTCCATCGATAACGTAGGCAATTTTGCTCCATGGTATTGTCAGCAGATCAGATTACTGACAAAGTAGTAACCATCATTTGATCATCTCACCGATAACGCGGCGTTTCTGGCGCGTCGCTGTTGTGCCCAACACCCAACTGCTGACAATGACATTGACCTTGACCCGGCCTTGACCGGCCCGTGACCTTGACCGTGTTCGGCGGCGTCTTTCAGACGTGCGGAGGAAGACGGTGCCGCCGGCGGGCAGCACTTTCTCCGTGGTCCGCCTCGACGAGAGCTACGCAGAGACGCTCAGCCCGCACGGCTACTGGTCGATGCAGTTCTACCTGCCAGACGACGCGTATCTGCAGTGGAACAGCACGGTGCCCCGCGGCGCCAGCCTGGCAGTGTATGGACGGAGGAACGCGCTGCCCACGCACACCCAGTACGACGTGCACCACCTGCTGCGGGGCTTCAATCGCCGCTTCCGCCGCACGCCAGGGGTGAGTCCGTCACACGCTCTGACGTCACCGCACCCAGTGACAATTTATGTCGGTATAATTTACATAGCTGTGACCCATTTGATCCCTGAATTTAAAGATTTTTTTTTTGGGGGGGGGGGGCGGAAACAAGGTTTCCATATGTGATGTGTATAGAAAATAAGGACGATATAATTATCTTCCGATTGCTACCTTTTTGTGGCTCAAAAAGATCGCATCTGAATGCAAAGTAACCACATACCGCTTGGATTGCTCGCATTCCGTATATCCCACAGCACCCTGTTTTCTCTGTTGGCCTAATTAGCCGTGTCCGGACAGTCCGGACCGAATACATTCCGGAGTCCGGGCAGCCGAGATGATACGGATGGTATTGACATCAGCTTGGCAGGTTCAGGACAGACATCAGAAAACGGCTGGCTGAAATACATATATAACACCGATAGAATATATCAGTGTTTTTCTTGTACGGATATATTAGTTGGCATGCTTTTAAATTAATCGATTTTCACCCTAAGCTACTCACTACTCAGGGCAGTGCGTAATTGCCAAAAGTATTACCCAGCATGTTTTGTTGATACTTGAGGAGCATGAGTAATATTTTGTCCTTATAGAAGACTAGCATCGCCTGTACGCGGCAAAAGTATGTTGCACGGTATTTTGCTAGACCTTGGCGGCGTTTCTTGGGCAATGCGTACAATGTGATCGGGAACATTGACCAATTAGGCCAAGGGAATGTCGCTTACTGGTCAACACTTCCGAGCACACTGTTCACATTTCTCCAGAGACCCTGCCGTTCCTTTTGCTGCCGGGAGTGCCGCTGTCCTGCCGGTCGGGGTGGGTTCTGTGGGCCGGTGGCCGTACCGCGGGGCCGGCGGCAGACTACTGATAGGATCTGACAGTCTGCCGCCGACGGAGCCGACCGGAAGGTGATCGGACGACTGATGAGAGCTAGGGAAATGCAGGCCGGACGGGACGGGAAGGGTGCCCAGGGAGGACCGCTGGTGGCGCGGACCGGGGGAGTGCAGGCCGGACGGGACGGGGAGGGGAGGGGAGGGTACCCAGGGAGGACCGCTGGTCGTGGCGCGGACCGGGGGAGTGCTGACATTACCTGACTGCAGGAGGAGGGAGAGGAAGGGTATCAATGACGACTAATGGAGCGAAATGTACGTCTGGGATTTTACATATTCACGAAAACAACGACAATATATGAAGTACATAACAATTTATAATTAAGTGATCCTTGGCCTTTGTGATTCTCCGCGTTCAAAATTTACATTAAACCCAAGTATCCTAAAATTTACAAACGACTCCATTCGTTTTATATTTGGATTGACCATACAATGTTGGCTGTAAACTCTTTTGTGCCAGTCATGGAGAATAGGCGACCAAGTTATATTTTGTAGGAAAGTGCACCGCTCGTATTCTCATGGCGGGAGTCCGTTGCTAAAACTAATGCCTTTGACTATGCAGATGGGCAAAGTTGACACGGAGGTCCGCGCGCTAAGTGAGTGAAACTGTCCACAGAGGACAATCAATTTCAAAGTAGGAAAGTTATGGATCGTACCGAAACTTTATCTGCCGTGACCGAACGGAAAGGAAAATACACTTAGTTTGTTTGCCACCTATTGTCATCATTCTGAATAGCAGAGCGGTCTGTTGGGTAGAATTAGTAGAAATGGGTTAAGCATTTCTACTAATTAGAACCAACTTATGTCAGAAATGGGTTAAGCACTGGAATACTTCTCATTATTGAGCAGTTTTGCAGTTTGATAACTTCCGTATTTAACATTTCGTTAACATTCAACACCTAACGATCACCACTTTCAAGACTCATCACACACCTACAAGGGATAACATTATCTTGACTGAAGTTGTAGGTACACTTCCTTTATGGCGATTTTGCACCTTTTTACAGTTCCGCTACACCGCAGCGTCAGGCACTGAACTACGGCTTGAAAGAGTTCTGCAACAGCCAGAAAATAGAGTGCATCATTATTTTTGTAAAACGTCTTCCGAAATGATCAAATGACAGTGAGTTGCTCGAACTGGCAATGCCGGAAATGTTAGTAAACGGCGCAACTCATCGATCACATTGCATCCGGCACACCCCAGCACCCTCCACACTGGCCCCTAACACTAGGTGTCCATAACGATAGACGTCGGAAACGTGCGGACGGCTGACACCGACAGTATCAGCGGCGCCCGTCACTTACCTTCACCGTGCCATGTCCTGGGCGATGCACCAGCCCGATTGTCCGGACGGTGTTAAATCAATAGGACCGTCCTGTCTATACCCCCAAACACTTACCTCGTAAACGCGATCCTTTGTTGTGTTTTGCGTTACCAGCCTCACAAACCACCTTCACAAAGTCCACACCAAGGCGCAGTCACACGTCTTGTAGTCCGCACACAGCCCCACCCACACTCACTCCGCTTTAACCCACGTCCTATGGGGGGGGGGGGGGGGGTTAAAGCGAAGTGAAGTCCTAAAACGACCCCCTGAGGTTTTTCTTGTATAACTTTTTACACATGCGGCGCTTTTACACATCTTGCTGAAATTTGCAGTAGCTGAGTTTAAAACAATTATACGTATCCTATACAATTTGAAATATATACGACTTCTAGATCATTGTCTATGCCCTTTTCGTCAAGGTCATGTCGGAACCCAAAGTGCCATTGACCTGACCCCAAAGGTCACCAGTTGACCTAGATACTCAAAATGGGATGCTTATGAATTTTCCTTATGACAGGCATCATGCTACTTTTTACGGTGTCTCTCTATCTCTCTCCGTTCAGAAGTTATACCCCCACAAGCTCTGTGCAATCGTTATTTTTGGACGTGGTCGATCTTAGGCCATTCACTTGACCTGGAAGATCACCCGTTGACCTGCAACCTAAAAATCGCATACTGTTAGATTCCTCGCATGACAGGCATGACACGCTGGTTCTTACCGCATTTCTCTATGTTGCTTGGTTTCGAAGTTACCCGGGTGTCTTTTAGGATACCCGAAGGCGAAGGTGAGAAAAGGTCCCCGCAGGCGTAGGGCGAGGATTTTAAAGAACGCCCACATGTGCCACACCAAAGCACGTCCACACCGAAACACGCCCGCACTATCACGACTGCACGGCACAACTGACCCACCTTTACGCCTCACGCACTGATCACGGCCACCTGGCGGCGACCGTGACCGGGCGGGTCAGATCAAGGTCACCGCCCGCAGCGCATAGCAACAGGCAAGAGCCGTGTCCGCATCACCGGTTCCCCGCATAGCAACAATAAAACATCCGTACTTCGCTTCTTTGAATGACCAATATTAGACAAAGTAGAACGAAGTTTAAAGGAAATAGTTCACCTTGGATTTTTTCCCAAACACGATTTAATTATGTTTGTTAATACAATTCATTTTTATATTGTCAAAAATGGCCTTAAATCGCTCCGATTCAGGACAGAAGGCCGTAAATTATTATTGTTTATAAAAACTATATGCATACCGTCCGAGTCAGAGTCCTGACGTCACGCGAATTAAAAAAATGGTTCAGCCAATCAGATTCGAAAGTAGTCGCGTAAGGATATACTCGCATTAGAGATGTGCCAACCGGCGGCCGGCGGTTCGCTTACTAGCACCAGCTGCAAGCTGATTGGCTGATGGTATAGCCTCTGCCCGGGCTAGATCCAGCACAACATTCTTTCGCCAGCACTGCATTCCTTCGCCAAAAAATCAAATATATTCGGCTGGAGAGTTTTTTCAGTCAAGAAAACTTGCAGATATGGGTTTCCCAACACGGGCTACAAAACTGCTATCTCAGTTTAAAACTAATGTTGAAGGTGAACTATTTCCTTTAACCTTATTTATGCCCATATTAGGATGAAATAACAAAAGAAAATCCATCTGGATTTATCCATATGGAATAAAAAATCCAATGGATTTTCTCTTGTTATTTCATCCTAATATGAGCATAAGGTTAAATTTCGTTCAACTTCTAATAATTATGCTCAGAATAGCGTTTAAAACAATTAAAACTCATGACCAATATTAGGTTGTAATGCACTCTGAAGGTGGAGTGAGTGAATCCACTCTGCCATGCCGACAGTCTCCTGCTGCAAGCGGTCCCGTGTGATATATTCCTGACAGCTGGGGAGCCGTGCCGTGTCTCGCGGTATGTCTGCCGCCGCCCTGCCGGGAGCCCTGAGGACGCCGGCCAGCCATTGTAGAGCCGAGAGCACCGCACTTATGCCGGGTCATTTGGCCGGACGGGCTCATATTACGGACATTATACAGGTAGCCGAGATAATTAGACGGCAGCGGCGCGGCGAATGAGACCAAATGTGACGCCAAATGAAGCAGGCGCCGCTCCGAATCGCGCTGTTAATGTCGACACTACGGCGCCTCCGGTCAATTGCAGAGGCACGTCCAGTTAATTGGGGAGTCTGTAACGGTATGTGGGAGGGTTCTGGCGGCCGTATCATGTTCTGCGGCTCGTCCCGGATAACTAACAGGGCGAGTATTACATACCGCCTGCAGCGTTAATGCTACATGGACAAGGCTCGGCACGAGTCCAAAACTCATCTCATCTGTCCGCCTCTCGTCGTCGAGAGTAACAGCGCAGTCTGAGCGCAGGAATAGCACCGCCTGTTAAAACGGCTGCGTGAGATAGGGGGAACACGAATTAACGACCATCCTCGCCACTCTAGCACCCACGCCGTAACAAGCCTGGCGCCACAGCAGCACCACCTAACTCACCCTCCCAACGGACCTGCGCGCGACCTCCCGTCTCTCACTCCGCACCGTTCCGCTCCGTTCCAGCCGTCCGTGCACCAGTCGTTCACCGAGTTCCTGCTGCAAGGAAACTGGTTCTTCTCCGTGTTACAACGACGACGGCGAGTGAGACGCCGGTTGACGCTGACGCTGACCGAGGCAAAGGACATGACCGAGGGCTGTCCCGAACGGCTGCAGCTGCAGCGGCACCGGCGAGTGCCGTGCGGCGCCGCTGCGAGTGCGCTCGCCGGCTTCGGCGGGAGTGGAGGACATGCACAGCGAGGAGTGAGTGCCAACACTACTGTGGGTTGGAGCCAGTGTGCAGTGGTCTGAGTTCGTGTGTGTGTGTGTGTGTGTGTGTGTGTGTGTGTGGTGTGTGTGTGTGTGTGTGTGGCGGTGTGTGTGTGTGTGTGTTGTGTGTGATGTGTGTGTGTGTGTGTTGTGTGTGTGCGTGTGTAGGTAGGTAGGTGGGTGGGTGATTTCCCGAGTGGGCACGTTTTGCCGTCGAAAAGTTAGGGTCAAGTAGTAAGGCAATCTGTTGAAGAGTTTCAGCAACGCCAAACCCCGGAGTATCCGGCTAGTTTATCAGGCAGGTTACAAACGCTATGTATTGTGCACATCGGAGACTGACAAACTGACTGGAATAGCCTGGCACGTGTCTGTCGCCTGTCGCGCAGCCAATGAATTGAGCTGCAAATGAGGCACGGCAGAGAGCACGTTGAGTTGAGTTGCGAGTTGTGAGCGCTTCTGTATCTGCTTCCCCGCATGTGCCTGACATTGCTCGCAGAAACCCCACGTCAGCCTCCCCGCTCACCGCCCCATAACAGTTGTGCTCATACCAGCCTGGTCTGCAGCGCGCCTGCCCCCGTGGCTGCTGCTGCTGCCGCCTGACCGGCCGTGTCTGGCCCCTGCAGTGGTGTGTCCCCTGCTCTGCTCCGGAAACGGAGAGTACCGCGACGGCCAGTGCCACTGCAAGCCCGAGTGGAAGGGCCGCGAGTGCTCGCTGCGTCACGACCAGTGCGAGGTGCCCGACTGCAACGGCCACGGGCCGCTGCCGCGAGGGCACCTGCCGCTGCGCACAGGGCTACAAGGGCGAGTTCTGCGAGCAGCGTGAGTCCCACAGCCACCTCCAACGGCGACAGGCCCTCGATCAGCAACACCAACCAAATCTCCAACCAGCAGCACCAGCTCCCCTGACCAGCACACTGAGTCCTCCGTCCAGAATCGCCCAGCACAGAATTATCCACTCCAGTATCAGCTTATTCGTATTGTTTCCCGTCAACGTGCATAAGCATCACGTCAGAAAAAAATACTCAGGGTTATCGGGGAGTTACAGTAAAAAAAAACATCAGCCTTTAATAGAACTTGCCATCATTTTCTAGTGAATTTATAATGAAGTCATAAATTAAAGGTATGTGGAGAGTGGAGACAAATATGCGGGGTACGTGGCGCGCATATTTAGTCGACTGGGATGTGTCTTCATCTTTCCTTTGCAAGCTGTATACCTCTCATATCCATAGGTCACTTCATATTTCGTGACTAAATTTGAATATGTTGTTCAGCTCTCACAAAAACCGTTCCAGTCTGACGAATATATCGTTGTTTTGTCCGTTTGAAAACTCCGATCGCGGTTTTCAAAGGCCGATCTTCGAGCTGCAGTGAGCTTCCGATCAGCCGTTCAAAGCCACCCCCGCTGGCGACAAATTGCCAGAAATTTCCGACGCTAAGAATGCGAGTTTCAAACGAACCATTCACCGGACGGCGGGCGGACTTGTTGGATCTCTCTGCCGCCGAGCTGGAGAAAAATCGCCAAATCTGTCGCTGGGATTGCGGATAAAGGAAGAGCTGGCAGAGGAGCGCGAGATGGCGGCAAACGCCTGCAGCGTCCGTGGATTTGGAAATGGCAGTGCTGTTTGGTGGGAGATCCTGAGTTGGCCTTCAGTGGGGGAGGAACACAATAGATGATAAAGGTGGGTGGTTGTGCTGCAGTAGGCAGGACTATGGAGACAGTAGCCAGTGCTGGTACAACAGCCGGGTCTTTGTTTAACTCTGCCGGGTTACCGCCAACTGAGACCGCCGGTCGAAAGCAGGTCGCTGTAAACTGTTTACAAGGACGAATGTCTCAGTGCGGACTAAGTTGGTGATACCTAAATACTCCTCGACGTCGATGATTTAATGGAGTAACTGCATGAGTCTTACGTAAGTACATTTCAAACAGCGCGCTGCACTAACTCGCTTATTTGATATACTCGTCACAGCGTCACAGCGTAAGCGTGACATGTCTGCTCCTCCCTTGAGACTGCGTTTCTGACTTCATGACTACTGGATTTCCTTTCAGAATAACCCGGCACCCCCACCTGCAAATGGAGTGAAGCAGCTGGTCCTGAGATCCTATTACCTTTCCACATCCGGAGCCGACACAGCCCTTACCCATCCTCCCACACACCTGGCCGTCCAGGCGTAAGTCAGTAGTCACTGACCTTCATCCGGGGCCTGATCGGCCGCCTCACGGGCCACACTTATCTCAATGGCCCCACTCTGAAACGAGCCGGTGATTTAAAACAATTCCCGCTCGCTCACTGGATATCGGAATGGTCCGCAGCATGTCCCCTACGTCTGCCTCTAGTCTGATAACGCAGGTGCGTTCATGAACTTCCTGACATTTGCCCCTGACCAGGATCGATCTGACCTGACCTGACCTGTACCTGGCACCTTCCCGCAGTGGACTGCCCGCACCCGACCTGCCAGGGTCACGGCTTCTGTGTGGAGGGCGTGTGCGAGTGTGCCAGAAGGGCTGGCGGGGGGCCGACTGCTCCGAGACAGACGAGGATGCGCTCAACTGTCTGCCGGACTGCTCCGACCACGGCCAGTTCGACCCGGACCCGCCGCCAGTGCGTCTGCTTCCCGGAGTGGACCGGCGCCCGGTCTGCGACATCCGTAGAGTACCGGGCCAGGACCAGGGACTGGAGACGGAACGGCATATAGAAAGGGAGCGAGAGCGAGAGCGAGACGGAGACGGAGACGGAGACGGAGACGAGACGGAGACGGAGACGGAGACGGAGACGGATGACGGAGACGGAGACGGAGACGAGACGTGACGGAGACGGAGACGAGACGGAGACGGACGGAGAGAGAGAGAAGAGAGAGAGAAGAGAGAGAGAGAGAGAGAGAAGAGAAGAGAGAGAGATGAGAGAAGAGAAGAGAAGAGAGAGAGAGTGAGAGAGAGTGAGACAGAGAGAGAGAGATGAGAGAGAGAGAGAGAGAGAGAGAGAGAGAAGAGAGGAGAGAGAGACGAGAGAGAGAGAGAGAGAGACAGAGAGAGCGAGAGAGAGAGACGAGAGAGAGAGGGAGGGGGGGGGGGGGGGGGGGAGGGAGGACGGAGAAGGAAATGAAGGACGGGGAGGAGCGGGGTTCAGACCTCTGCCATGTCCAATGTCTTCATAACACGGAGATGAGTTCGGTTTGCTGCAGCATGTGGCGTTTGGTGGTGTCACGACGACGGACAGCGTGTGTATGTGTGTAATGTATTACCATAATCAAGCAGCCAGGAGATGATAGTGCGGGATGATTTAAGGGAAACGGTCTCTAAGCCGATGATGAGCTGACTCAGGTCTCAAATTGGACTCGCCGATCGCAATCGGTTTGATAAAGTTTCAACCTGGCTGTTAAGCGGGGTTTTGGCAGCCGGAGTTATTCAAGCCAGCGCTGCGACCGGGAGGGTCAGTTAGTTCACAGAATCTTGTCGGAAATCGAACCCGGAACTGTCAATTTAAACTTCGACACGCTCGCCACTGCCGCCACACTTGCATTTTTCCCGGTTTAGATCACATCGTTAGAATACCATTTGACTCGCTGACTGCATGTGTCTGAAGGTCAGTATGTTCAGAATGATGCATCTGTATCTTCTTTGTGAACCTTTATCCAGCTTTATGTTTCGATACAGATTTCCGTGGCCGACCCGCCGATGGCTTGGGGCTGGTATATATAACGGATCACCATTTGGAATACATCATGCAGATGCAGCAATGCTTTGTTACAACGCAGTCACAACTCAAGTCTGCAACCTGTATTCTGGCATGAGCTGGACCGTTCTGACCGGCCAATTTCCCGGAATCTGGGCCATCTCACGCCCACTCACGGGCCCGCCGTTCGGTTGCGGTGAATGTATTCGGCGTCGTGCGGCCATACCGGGCCGTCCGGCGCGGCGGGCGGCAACTCGTTAGTCTCATTCGTGCCCGCGTGCTGTCCACTTTGCCGGCCGTGCTGCGGGTCTCGGAGGAATAATAAGTCACCACGGGCCGCCGAGCCGGGCCGGCGCCGGCCAGGTGGCGGTCAGGGGTCGATCGCCGCCCGTCTCTGCCGCTGACCCGATCACCGCCTGCGAGCTGAGAGGAACACCATCCCGGCTGACCGTCCGACCCGACCCGACACGACGGCGGAAGGCCGGCTCAGGGAGACCACTGACGACGGCGGACGGCCGGCTCAGGGGAGACGACTGATGACGGTGGAGGCCGGCTCAGGAGACGACTGACGACGGTGGAAGGCCGGCTCAGGGAGACGACTGATAGACGGTGGAGGCCGGCTCAGGAGACCATGACGGACGGTGGAGGGGCCGGCTCAGGGAGACCACTGACGACGGCGGGATGGCCGGCTCAGGGAGACCACTGACGGTCGGACGGATGTGGCCGGCTCAGGGAAGGAGCGACTGACGACGGGCGGAGGCCGGCTCAGGGGAGACCAGACTGACCGACGTGTGGAGGCCGGCTCAGGGAGACCACTGACAGACGGGGGAGGCCGGCTCAGGGAGACGACTGACGACGGTGGAGGCCGGCTCAGGGAGACCACTGATGACGGCGGAGACGGCGCGGACGCTCAGACGACGGCGGAGGCCGGCTCAGGGAGACGGACTGACGAAGGCGGAGGCCGGCTCTGGGAGACGACTGATGACAGCGGAGGGCCTACCAGGGAGACCACTGATGACAGTGCGGAGGCCGGCTCAGGGAGACCACTGACGACGGGCTGGAGGCCGGCTCAGGTGAGACCACTGACGACGGCGGAGGCCGGCTCAGGGGAGACCACTGACGACGGCGGAGGCCCGGCTCAGGGAGACGACTGACGACGGCGGAGGCCGGCTCAGGGAGGACAGACTGACCGCCCCAGGTGGAGGCCCGGGCTCAGGGAGACCCACAGACGACGGCGGGAGGGCCGGCTCAGGGAGACGACTGACGACGGTGGAGGCCGGCTCAGGGAGACCACTGATGACGGCGGAGGCCGGCTCAGGACGACGGCCGGAGGCCCGGCTCAGGGAGACGACTGACGAAGGCGGAGGCCGGCTCAGGGAGACCACTGATGACGGAGGCCGGCTCAGACGAACGGCGGAGGCCGACCTCTAGGGAGGACGACTGACGAGAGGCGGAGGCCGGCTCTGGGAGACGACTGATGACAGCGGAGGCCGGCTCAGGGAGACGATATGACGACGGCGGAGGCCGGCTCAGGGAGACGACTGACAGAACGGCGGAGGCCGGCATCAGGGAGACGACTGATGACGGCGGAGGCCTGGCTCCAGGGAGACGACTGACGACCGGCGGAGGCCGGCTCAGGGAGACGACTGACGACGGCGGAGGCCGCGGCTCAGGGAGACGACTGACGACATAGCGGAGGCCGGCTCAGGGAGACCAACTGAATGACGTGCGGAGGCCGGCTCAGGGAGACGACTGACGACGGCGGAGGGCCGGCTCAGGGAGCACGAATGACGACGAGCGGAGGCCGGCTCAGACGACGGCGGAGGGCCGGCTCAGGGAGACGACTGACGACCGACTGGCGCGACGGTTGCCTTCGACTCCTTCAGACATCAGGGCCGTCACTCCGGTGACAGATTGATGATGGACGGACTCTGGACCGGATCCGGGATGGGACAGGGGGGCAGGGAGGGGGCTGACCGGGCCCGTTTCCGGTGGACAGGAAGTGACCGCCCTGCGCGGTGCCGAAGTTAGCAGTCGGTGCAAATCTGATCTCAGCCGGCGGGACGGCGCCGACTGACGGCGGCAGTTC
>JAXIVJ010012789.1:12500-39190 GCA_036785665.1 Chirona hameri | reverse complement strand
ACTTTTGACAGAAGCCTGATGAAGTAAAACAGATTTAACTATTGTATTTGTCTCGTCGAGACGCATCATATGATGTTTTATTCGACTTAGTTAGGTCATATAAACAAATATATTACCCGAGGTCCGGTCTAGGTCATGTCAAGGTCAAATCTTGCATCACTTCATTCGTCTCGACAAGCCAAATACAATTGTTAAAACCCCATTGCTCTATCTTACTTTGGTAAAGACGTATTGAGGAAAAACCATAGGTACGTGACCGGGGGTGTCACCTGAGTTGACCTCGTACAGGTCAAGGAACAGAAATGTGACATAGGGCTTTGCATTTGGCACAATAGTGGTGGTTCAGGTGAAAACTGGTCACATTTAGCGTTTTCCTATGGATTTATATGTGTTTTCATTTTTCACCATTGACTTATAATGGGAGGTCACGAAATCGACCTGACCTTTGGTCATCGATATATACAATTACAAATACATGCATTGTAGTTACTTATCACCTGATGACATCCTGTGAGTTTCAAACCGTTTGGTCAATCACTTTGGCTGTGCACGACCGCAATTTTTTTTGGAGGTGGTCACTTAACTTGACCTGGTGACCTGACCTCAGTTGACCAGAGAAAACAAATTTAACACCATGTGGGTAATTCATGCCCAAACAGCTGTGCTGAATTTGGAGAGTCCACGCGCCGGCGTTTTTCCGCTATTCATGAAAACTCCGGGGTGCTGAAATCAAGAAAGCTCCACCCCCCCCCCCCCCCCCCCCCCCCCCCCCCCCCCCCCGGCAGTGCGCGTGTTAATGAATCCACTGGGGAGAGGATCAGACGCTGCTGGGAAGGTGGAAAAGCACAAGTCGACAAAAGTTCGTGGTCCGTCTTATGGTTGCTGTATATCTTGCTGAATGGCCTACGGTCAAACAACCACTACTTAGAACAGAGTTCGCCATGGGCTGGGCTGGCCCTTTGGGCCATGGGCTGGGCCTGGGTCGGGCCTCAACTTTAAGGAAATCACTGGGCTATGGATGGGCCTGGGCCTGACAATTTTGAAGTAATGCGCGCGTCGCACAAGCTCAGGTCATAGGTCAAAAATATTTTAACCATCAGTTCACTTACACAGCAACACACTGTTGCTGTGGCTGTTACTTTTTTTTGGTTAGCATAGTTGGTTCATTGTTTCATATTGATAGAATACAAGTAAATATGCTAGGATAATGATTGCCAATTTGGTGAAAATAATTATATGCTTAATCTGAACGGGCCGGACCGGGCCTGGGCCTCAATATTATGAATTTGACCGGGCCTGGCCCGGGCCTGGGCTTGGTGTTCATGGGCCTGGGCCGGGCCGGCTGGGGGTTGGTGGCTTGTGACGAACACTGACTTAGATAATTACTCTGATCCTAGAAAACCTCCCAAGCTCACGGTTTAGATCAATTCTATGAAATACCAATACAACCCGAGATACAGATGACATAATGTTAAGTGAGAAACAGACATACGTTGATGAACAAAGGTCATCCCTGAGGCTAATTTGTATTATGAATCATTCAATTGTAGAGGAAAGTAAAATTAATTACAATCCAAATCAAACCAATTGCCAGTGTGGGTGGGCGTAAACATATATCAACCTTAGGCGTGTGTTAAACAGGAATCGCTCCATCGATGAGCAATTTTGGATGAAAGATCAACACATTTGCATTTTATATTAAACGTCAATCTATTGTCTATGTCGATATGTATCTGGTATGTCTTCGTCTGCTATGAGCTAACAGCTTCACTTGTTTCAGAAACGGTAAAGACTAAACATGACCGTCACAGGAGGAAACAACTCGGATCTGGCAGAAAAGGTCGTGAAGGCTCAGCAGACGCCAGTTCAATGTGCAGAGGACGTGACATCACCTGCGTCTCAACAACAAGGAAAAGACTGCGAAGTCAGTCCATGCAAGGCTAAATTTCAAACATGTCGAGACGCCACAGTACTTTTGCCGAACCATAACCAAGTCGATGAGGCGAAATGTACAGAGACATTTGCGTCGAAAATAAAGGTAATAAAGGAAGACCACCTAAACAAAACTGTACCCAAGAACCCAGACAATGCCCTTTCCTCCCCAATGGTAATCATGCTGCGCCCAAAACAAAGCCAAATCAACGATGTAAAAAGCCAGCCGGTGTGAAGCAAAACGGAAGGCCACATCACGCACCTCCAACGGAAACAAGGCCGCCAACAGTCGTCGCTCCTTCCTCCGACTTACCTCCAGAGAACGACCTGCTGAGCTCTCCACCGGGCCCTCGGCTGCCGGGCGCGGCGGCGGGCGCCGTCCCAGCTCGCCGCACGGTGGCGCCACTGTGGAGCCGTACTCGTCTCCTGGCGGCGGCCCGTAAAGACTCTCTGCTGCGCCGCTCCGACATAGAGGGCGCCACCGGCGCGACAGACCTGGTGCCGGAGCCATGGTGGGCGCCACCGCCGGTCGACCAGCGCCGGCGCTCCCAGCTGTTCACGGCGCTCCGGAACACCAACCGGAAGCAGGGTGCTTCCGGTGACCGCGCGGTGGAGGAGGCGGTGCGCGCCGTGCTCTACCGGAAACACCCGGAGCTGATTGTGCAGCGCTACTGCCAGCCGCCAGTCAGTCTGTACGGCAAAATATCGGCTGAGGAGTTCATCCTGCACTGCTCGCGGCCGGTGCACGTACACGATGACCTGTTCCTGGGCCCGGCCACGCTGTCACGCGAAGAGATGATTTCTCTGATCCGCGCAGGGCAGTATCACCATGGCCCTATCGTGGCCTGCTTCTACACCTACCTGTACTCTTACGAGTTCGTCTTCTTCTGTGAGTACCTGCGTCACGTGGAGTGTCACACACAGGAGGCGCGCGCAGTGCTGAGAGGTGTGCTCCAGCGCGCGCAGAACATGCACCTGATCGCCCACAGCGCAACCATCTTCAGTATGGCGCCTGAGGCGATGTTCCCACAGCGATCATCGTTCTGTACCTGGCGCGTCTGTTTCCGATGCAGGAGCCCTGGGAGGCGGACTTACTCTGCGACATGGTCAACAGCCGAGACCTCGTGGCCGACGCAGCCCTGGGCTGGAACAGAAAGGAGCACGTGCTGTTCACGATTCATCACGACATGCGTCGGCAGGCGCGTCGCCAGGGCCGTCCGCAGCCGCCGTTCCACCCGGCCGTCACCCAGCTGCCCTCCTCGACAGCTGTCTTCAGCAACATCGAGGGCGAGGAGGTGCAGAGACTCGACTCGCACGGCCTGGTTGTGTTCAATGAGCGTGGCGCGTCGTACGCGGACGTAGACGCGTGCTGCCGGTTCGCGCCACTCGGCGAGCTCTCCACGGAGGATGTTCTGCGCCGCTCGGTCGGCCGCCACCCGCTGATCCGCCTCTTCAACGACGTGTTCTTCCTGGGCGCACCGCCGGTTGACCTGCGCCGGGGTGAGATCCGCTACCTGCGCCCAGCCGAGGTGCGTCTGCACGTCCAGGTCGGGTTCTACTTCGAGTCGCCCAGCTACGCCCACTTCCTCTGGAACACGCAGCAGAGCGTGAACAGGGCGCTTCGCGATGCGTGCCGGCTGCGCGCGCCTCAGCTCTCCAGCGAGGAGGTGGCGCTGGTGCGCTGGGTGCTGGACGACTGGGCGGATAACTCGCGCCGCGGACTGCACCACAGTGCGTGCGAGATGGCGCGGTTCGGGCCGTACCTTCTCAATGAGTACGGTAAGATGCTCTGGCGCGTGATTTGCGAGAATAACTTCGAGCGCGGCGCCTGCAGCTGTGCTCCGATCTTGGGGAGCATGCGACCGCTACGCTGGAGGCGACACTGGCGGAGTACAACTGCCTCGCCGACAACTGAGTCGGTAGGGTAGGGTAGGGCGGACTGGTCGGTTCGAGTGAGGGGTGTGAGGAGGTGCGATCGGCTGCAGCGCGCGGCGTCAGGCGTGGATCTCGGGTAGTACTCCCCACACAGGCTTCCGGTGTGATGATGTGGTGGTAGTGCGTTCTACACAACTCGTCACTCTGGTTTCCATGTTTAAACTGCACTTACAGTGAGGCCGTTGTTTTATATTAGGAATGATGAGCTTTTCACCATTGTGACGACAAATGCATTATCAGTCATAAAGCTCCCAAAACTGACTGTGTATTGAATTCAGATTTTAGATCGGTTTCGTGTAAAACTATTTATCTTCTCACAAATCCTCTCCTACGCACGCGATCTCCGTCAAACTACGCATGTGCTCATTGTTTCTGCCGAGCATCATGGTTATCGTGGTTTTCAAAGGATCGTAATTCTAGATTGGGCTGGAAACGTGATGGTCCAAATTGCCCCATTGGTCCAAAATCTCCCTCCTTCCCCTAGACCGACTAAGTATACCACCTTTTCACACAAGCTAAAATGGTCTGTTTGCATTTCACTTAGTTCTGTATGGTGTATATTGTATAGTGCAGTTCAGTGTGCATTGACAAAGCTCTGAAATTGAGGTGTCTTCCCATCTCTTCTGTGGTGCATTCTCATAATTTGTGCACACTTCGGTGAGCTTTTCAGCGGAAAATCAAGAAAATCAAGCAGTAGAATATATATTCACGACGGATTAGTATATATATATATATATATATATGTATATATATATATAATATATATATATATATATATATATATATATATATATATAGATATAGATATAGATATAGATATAGATATAGATAGATATAGATATAGATATAGATATAGATATAGATAGATAAGATATAGATATAGATATAGATATAGATATAGATATAGATATAGATATATATATATAGATATAGATATAGATATAGATATAGATATAGATATAGATATAGATATAGATATAGATATAGATATAGATATAGATATAGATATAGATATAGATGGATGGATATTACACATATGTATATGACATATTATGGACTACACAAACAAGCATTCAACATGATTTGCTTGTGCTACAACCAATAAGGTGATGTAGTACAGTGATGATACAAGACATCAAGCATCGCACCAAATTAAATCGTTACTCTTCGTCCTATTATGTGTGGATAATGGGTATACCGGTGCAGAAAGTATCATTCGCACTCCAGGCCACGGCTCAAATCTCCAAGGAACACAGCGTCTCTCAGTACGGTTGGTGACCGTATCCGCCGTGGTGATAGCTGCTGTAACCACCGGCCTGCACGTGGGGATTGTAGATGGGGTTATAGCCGTGGTACGAGGGGCCGCCATGATAACCGCCATGGTAGCCGCCATGGTAGCCGCTAGGGTGACCACCAGTATGGTAGCCGCCATTGTAGTGATATCCACCAGAGTGATAGCCGGCTGATCCGCCGCTCAGCCCCACACTGACGTACGGGAGCAGCCGGCCCGCTCTGCGGCCGGCTTCTTGGCTGTCCAGCGGCCAAACAGGAGACCAGACAGGCCACCAGCACCTGCAGGCACCCAGACACAAACTGGGTTAGCAGCATGCTGGATGAGTGCGAAAAGAGAAAGTATGACAAAGGTATGCGGAGCCGAGAACCCCTCGGACAATTCGTACATCGGCATGTCAAGACGAGGCAAAATGGACAATGGAACATATCAGTGCACGCAACTTGTGGCAGGCATAACGAAAATATGTTTTGCAAATAGTTTTATAAGGCACTAATATAAAAGTCACAGCCAATGGTCAATGGGTAATGGAAAAGTTAAATCATAGCAACAGCTGCTTATGTGCAAACTGCTGGTTTTCACGGTTACGATTTGTTCTCCATGCTATCGGGGCTGCGGAATCTGCAGAATTTTAGCAACTCCGACTCCGGCCTAAAACTAAATAGACTCCGACTCCGACTCCGGCCTATATCTGTTCTCCAACCGCATGCTAGAAAGCAATATCCACAATTCCATCTATTTTCCCGTTTGTCTTTATTCTTAAAGGGTCACCTTGAAAGTTGTCTTGAAATTCAACCATAAAAATAACCATCTTGAGCTCAAAACTACGAATATGACTTTCATTTGGACAACTGATGGATATATGTGAAGAAAGAAGTAAGTTTCTCTTTGCATTTCACGAAAAATCGTACGTCAGCAGCTGGCGTTCTGGCCCCGCCTGACGCCAAGTACAGTCTCTGACAAGGGGCCGCCGCGCCGCCCGGGCGGCTGAGCGGATATTAACGAGGCGTCGTGATCAGTCTACGTGCCAGAGAGTGCACCTGCCTCCGGCGGCGAGCGTTCATGTCCCGATCGTGGCCCGGAACAGCAGACATGAAACCGGGCCCACTAGTCCTGTGTCGAAATTACTTAACGTAGGGAGGTAATTCTTTCACCACAACCCATTTTGAGATCTGCTCTGCAAATCTGCTATCTCAGTCCAAAACCCCATGTTAAAGGTGAACTAACTGAACTAGGTGACTCTAGGTGAACTAGGTGACTCGTAACTGCAGCACTCTCTTACCAGGGCGGTGACGGTTTTTCGGACGGCCGTCTTCATGTTGTCGGGATCGGAGCTATTCCAGGTTGTGACGGGAACTGATGTCACTGCAGAGTTGACCAGCGCTTTTATCGTCCGAGGAGGATGAGGCTGGTGAGCTCTTAAGCCGTGGGAGAGATGTGGTAGATATAGGACTGTTGAGCAATCATTTGAATTGCGTAACATTACCTGTTTAGGTAACGTATGCTGCTGGTAGGATAGCTGTGTTGAAATGCAGTCATGTTCAGGTGTAAGCTTGCTAAAAGTTTGAAAAAAATGTCATGCTTGCATATGATTAAGGTGTCCGTTTTTGATAACTCCGATGATGACCCACTTTCTTTCTAACTGGACAGGGATCACTTGACTAAAACATAACTGGATCAGCTGTTAGTCAGTGTTGCTATACAATTCCCGAAGCCATCTACTAGGGCACGTGCAGTGTGCACAATATAATACAATTTGCATTTCATCCTGTATGTGCAATGTGTATGTTGTGGCGCCGTCCAGGCCAATTGCTCTTCATGAATGGTCAACACTTCGCACACTATACCTAAATATTTATCTTGGGCGACGTGATATAACTAGTTACGTTATTTATTTTCATCATTAGTATGTCCCATATAAAGCCTTGTGAACGAGGAGGTGGACATGTTCGGTACAATTGTCATGCATGCATCGGGATGGAATTGGGTTTTCGTGTCGTTTATGCTTTCGAATGTAACTATGGGTCGCTACGTGGCGTTTATGCTTTCAGAGTTAACTATGAGGCACAAAAGGAAATCCTTCCAAAGTCTAAGCAATTACAAACTGTGTACTGATGACTTGCTCAGCCTTCTAAAGCTTGTTACTAATGCAGTTTATCATATATTTAATGTGCCAGTATTAACTGCAAAATCCGTTTACGTCTGATAGGAATCATCAAACTCAAGGTGCATATGCAAGGTGCAATGTGGAGGCATAAGGTGCAAGATGCAAATAATGCAGGCAACAGGCCTCAATGATATTTATGTTGGCGACATTTCGGTGATGATCCTTAACCCGCGCCCCTCTGGGGTAAAGTCATCCGAACACTGCACTGTGGGGACTTTTCCTGATTTAGCCAGACTTAATTAATTTTTTTAATTAATTTCTTGCAATTTTTCGTACTCGAATGATGCTCGATGATGTTCGTATTTTCATGGTATGGGACTCATTTCAATTTGTGTATGCTTTGAAGTAAGACAACTTACCTGAAGTCAACTATTGTGTGATTTTGTGCGTGCAGTTGAGAATAATGCTGATGTATGCCCTGCATTTAGATGCATCAGTACTGGATACAGGCAATGACTGAGCCAAAACAAAATACATGGTTGGATAGTCCCTTTCATTGGGAATACAGCAACGTGCATATGTTACAGTTATATTACATTTTAGTACCCACTATCTTCGATTGACGAATATTTCAAACGGCAAAACATAAATTGACTGTATTTTTTTAGAAGAAAAAAAGCATAGATAAATAACAATGTGCGACACGAGTTGACACTACGATTTCTACACCATTCGACTCCCCCCATATTGCTGTGCATGACCCAGCTCGATGTAGTTGCTTATTCTTGCTTCTCGAGCACTTATATCCCGCCATTGACTGGGGTCTCAGCCGAACGCCATTGACTGGGGTGGGGGGCGTTAACCCTATTCCTTGCGGGGAGGGGCAGATTCTGCCAGGCTCCTGTTTTGGGGAGGGTGTTACGAATGCGGTTGTGCGGCGCATACTTTCTTCGTAGTTTGCGGTGCAGTACATGCGTCAGAAACATTTTCTATGCAATATGCATCATACATACTGGGATTGTGCATGTTTTTTTGGCAGAGGCGCACTCAGGTACAAAAACAAATGGGAGGCGATACCCTCCCTCAAATTAGGTCCAACTTCAAATTAGTAAGATGGTAAAAAAACGTTATCGCGTGGTGCCCCCCACGTTGTTTCCCTGTATCCGCCTATGTGCAATATATTAAATTTAACAAATTACAGAAAATAATGCCCACATGTGACGTTCATGTCGTCCCAAACAATCACGAACAGCACAAATTTGTTATCAGGAAATCCCCCCATTTTACATTCCCTGAATACACCCATGACGTTTTATCTGGGTTTTTTTCTCTCTCTTATTTCGATATATTGAAGACCAGTATACTTGAAGCTCAAAAACGTTTGAGGCATGACAATCGGTCAAATCACATGGCCGCAATGACCTTTCAAAAGACACCCAAATTGTTCGTATTTTTCCCCCCTGCCCCCCCCCCCCCCCCCTCATTCAACAACAAAACAACAACAAAAATCGGGCTTTTAAAAGACAGATCTTGTCATGAAGAATCGAATGGCGTTTTCTCCATCGAAATCGACTAAGCAGTTCTCGAAATATCTGGGAGGGCAGAATCTGCCCCGCCCCCCGCACGTTAACGTAATTCTAGCCGCCCGCAAGGAACAGGGTTAAACGCTTCCCTGGTTATCTTCCGAACCAATAATCGCAGCGAGACGTGCCAGGCAGAATGCGAAACCTCTCAATTAGACAAATCTTTTAAAAAACACTTAAAAATGTCAAATTGAGGTCACATGTCAGGTCATGATCAGGTCAAAGGTCAAAATCGACGTATTTGAGTGTATGGGCCATACTTTCCACCCAAAGCGATGGCGACCATAATCATCCAAAGTGCTCTCAAGGGTATGATACACATCCCGCATGAGATAAAGTGAGATTGTTGGCAAAGGTCAAGGTTAAGGTCAGGTCACAAAAGATCAGTATGCGCAACATATCTACGAGTCATGCAACACATGTTGTATAGGTCATTTTACACGTAAAATTCGATAGTGATAGTCATTTCACTTCCTGACTTCATTTATGTGATGTTAGTGTCAAGCTCAGGGCAAGGTCAGGGCCTCGTTTCATAAAGCTTTTGGCGTAACTTACGAAATGCGTGAGTTACGCCATCAAAAGCTACGTACCGTAAATGAGTCCGTTTCACCAAGGTGCCGAGTTTACGCCGGCGCAGCTTGCGTTGCTGGCGTAAACAATCAAGGGGGTTTTCAAAAATTGAAGTGCATTGAAAACATTATAATAAACATTTGTTTTTAATGCAATTATTGAAATTGGAATCATAAAAATATTTTTAACAAAAAATTGTAAAATAAATCATGCTAAAATATCGTTTCTGAATAAATAAATACAAAATATTGTCTGGACCCAGGCGAAAGTCATTAGAGCTGCCACCATCGAGCCCACGTGTTCGGTGTGAGAATTTAAACCCCGCGCGTATGTGGGTTTAGTGAAAAGCTCTCGTGATTCTCATTTTTGGTTCTTATTTAATTAATACATTACTAGTAAATAAAATGAATCATATGCTTTCTATTGCATGTGAACAGTCATGGCGATATTGCCGATAGAACCACCAACAGAAATCATCGTCTCAAAAATATATCGGGAAAATTGCCAGCACGCAACGCAAGACGATGCGCGCCAGACTTACTTTGTTTATACATGTAACCTGCCACCGTCCAGACTATTGCCCGAATCTTCATTTGAGGTCGGCCAAAGCATTGTTTGTCGATTGTATTTGTGTATTAGATCCGGCGAATTCGACCGCCTAAGGCTTGTGTTAAACCGGCTAATCGTGTCCGGTTAGAGGGCAAATACATGCTGACTGCTGTTCAGGGACGTAGCCATGCCCCCCCCCCCCCCCCCTGAGCAAAACAAATTCACACCAGATAAAATGAGATCCTCTCACGACCCGACCCCTCTCCTCCTCCCTGTCCCCCCCCCCCCCCCCCCCCGGGTCAGTCAATAACATATGGCTGAGGAGCGAAATTTATTTCTACCACAGACGTGCCCTCCCCCCTGAGAAAAATCCTGGCTACGTGCCTGCTGCCGTTACTATTAGTACGACTGTTAGGACTGTTAGTTATTAGATCATGATGCCAGTGGTGTGCGCAGAAATTCAGAAAGGACCAGGTCATTGCCTTGCGGGGCGCCACCCGATCGACAGGGGCGCCACCAATATTGGCGAAATTTTGCCGGGGGGGCGCCTCTTCTTCCGCACCGTGCGGAAGGAGAGTCTCTGGCCGGAGTGGTGCTGTCACTGGCCAGAGGGGCGTCGTGACTGATCGGAGGGGCGCCAGCTTTGCATGGGCGCCTCGGGTCCGAAGGACCAGGCCATGACCTGCATGACCTGATACTCGGTACGCCACTGCATGATGCAATGTATGAAATATGAATCAAAT
The DNA here is from genome assembly GCA_036785665.1 of Chirona hameri. NCBI lineage: Eukaryota > Metazoa > Arthropoda > Thecostraca > Balanomorpha > Balanidae > Chirona > Chirona hameri. The sequence continues at coordinate 28,480 of JAXIVJ010012789.1, read as the reverse complement.
CCATTACGGACTCATATGGGCTATATGACATGAATCATGCGTATTTACTGATCTAATTGTGGTTAGTGTGAAACAGTCCAGTGTATAGATGGCAGCACATACAACAGATGAGAAGCTAATATGATGACACGTCATGATGACAGATGACAGCACCTGCTGATCTAACAGGAAGTTAACTGACAACAAATTGATAGGTGTTCAGCCGCGCCACCAAAACACACAAGCTCAGACACTGACGCCCTATATTGATCAGCAGTCACCACAGATGGCAGAACAAGTGCCTTGAAAATTCCACAATTTGCTTTACTTCGGTGAAAACTCAATGATGATCTCATTCAATACAGGTCCATGGCGGCACTTGTCTTCAAGGCCTCGCTCATAGCTTCAATTGTATCTTACATTGGCCTTCCATCACTGTGTTGCTCCCAATATCCAGATTTGTTCAGCTTTCATCCGCTCTTAACTGCAGCTTGGCATGAACAGACATTTCCCTACCAATTTCACTCACCAGCTGCAGACAACTGATAATGTTTGTTCCAGAAGAAGTCACTGTTCACTGGTCACATTAGCATTTGCAAGAGGCAGTTGAATATGCTATAATAAATGGCAAGCATTTAGCATACCTATACAATAGGCTTAATAAGTTTTGTGTGATGTTATTTTTGACATGACAATATAAAGATGATTCTGGCTAAATATATTATTACTGGCTAAATCTATGAATAACTAATGATTGGGATCAAATGTTGAGGCACTAGCTGACTGAAATGAGATGTCTGAATTTTCAACTTTGACAACTACAGTTTACAAAAGTAATGGATAGGTTTAGGAATTTTGGACATCACCAGCAGACTGGTTATTGATTCGACACTGATTGAATCGATTGGAATCGTTCAATCAAAATTAATTGAATCAGAACATAATTGATTCACCACCAGATATTTTGATTCATGAATCGTGATTGAATCAAAACCCGCCTCAAATCAAGGCTGATTGAATCAAAAGATTTAACGATTCAAGTACACTGGTAAATTGTCCAAATACATGGAGTCCCAGTGGCTACATTAAATCATACTGAAATACTATTGCTGTACCAATGTTTTAATAATCATATATATGCATGTTTCCATTTTTATTGATTTGACATAATTCATCTCATATATTCAAATGTTGAATCGAACGTGAATCAATTAAAATATTTGTTTTGATTCTTTGAATCAGAATGAATCAATTCTCAAAATTGTATCTGTGAATCGAACGGTGATTGAATCATTCAGATTCCACAATGAATCATGATTGAATCGTTCCAAAAAAGTTGAATCAATAACCAGTCTGAGTCATCATGCACCTATAGATGCATGATGACCAAAATTTGGGAAGGTGTGTCTTAGTGGGGAAGATTGTGGTGTCAACACACATGGCAACACATGACAACATTGAACGTCTTGCCATGGTTTGAGTAATCCAGATTTGGTTGCATACTGACTGTGTCCGAGTGTTCTTGTGATTTCATTACTTTGTATTTCTTGTTTCAGAATCGTGTGATCATTGGCTACTTACCAATACATCAATAAGCTAAATGACTTGAAGTCTATTTATGATCACACCATTCTGCACACCAACCAACAATGCCTGCTGTAATGCCCAATGTGCGACGGTCGTTAGTATTGCATTAGTCATTGTATTAGTATTAGCGTTGGTAATGCCAGAGAAATAAAACTAACCCCAGGCTTGCATTAGCATTTCCTGAGTATTCATGTTGGTAAGGGTTAGTTCCGCCTTAGTTTGTGTGAGTTTTACCATAGCATTACATGAGTATTACCTCAGTAAGGGTTAGTTTTGCTAGTAAGGGCCTGAGTGTTACTGTCATGAGTTGAAAACTCACGTAAATACTCAGGCAAAACTCATCCTTGTGCATAGGCGTACACAAGGGGGGGGGGGGGCAAAAAGGGCAATTGCCCCCCCCCCTCCCCCCCCCCCCCTGAAGGTCTGTGTGTGCCCCCTTTGGTCCAAAAAATGAATGATTTTTCTTATTTTTTCTAAGAGACAAATGTTGAAAATATGGCCTTTTAAAAATATAGTGGGCCAAATCCGGTGAGTTTTTTTTTGTGGGGGTACTTAATGCCCCCTGAGCAAAAAATGCCCCCTCCTGGAGTAAATCCTGGGTACGCCACTGTCCTTGCGTGAGTTTTGCCTTGGTATTGCATGAGTAAAACTAAATAAATGTGAGTTTTGACAACTCAGGCAAGGCATGAAATGTGAGCATTTTTTCAGTGAACATAATCAATTATTAAAAACACATGTATGTCATGAGGTGGTCCGCATGGTATTTGAGACACTCAAATTCTTCAGAGATTCAACTAATACTTCAGTTTAGTACTTCCCATAAATATGCTCTTGATGTAAGTTTCAATGTAAAATCATCACACCAGCTTCTAATATCGTCGCCAGGCTCACAAAATATGCCAGCAAGCCAATCAAAACAACTTTCAAGACCATCGGAGCACTAAAACAACGCTACAAATCCTTGCGTTGCTTTTTACCGAAAATCAAGGCCCTGAAATGTTATTTTGTATAACCTACGCCCTTTTATGAAACGCAAATGCCGTAACTTACGAACAGTTCGGTGCTTTGACGTAAATGAAGTTGCGTAGTTTCAATGGCGTAGCTTACACCGGTTATTTCTTTATGAAACGGAATCGGCGTAGGTTACGCCAAAATCGGCGTCAACTACGTAGGTCCGTAGGTTACGCCGCTTTATGAAACGAGGCCCAGGCCGCATCAGGTCAAAATTTGAAATTGATAAATCTAAATAAAAACGGCATGTTTCTGGACTAGTGTTGCCTCAGAAATACAGCAGGGAAATTAATTTGCCCGTAGCTGCAGCCTCTCTGCACCCTCGGTGAGCATTTTAGGCTTGAGCTCTGGGCATGGGCTACCGGAGAAGCGCACTGTTTCAGTATTTGCATGAAATAAAACTGATTTCTATGACTTCCAACTAGACCATCGTATACTTCTTCGACAAGTCCTTGGTTAAACCTTTGTGCGCACAGATGAACCGGTCTTCGAGTGTGAAAAGAACGTGCTAGCGCCTATCAAGGGGCGTTGTACAGCAGTCCGGTCAAACGAATCAATACCCAGATCGTAATGATTCCAGCCACATTCGACATTTCTCATCTCCTCAATTCCAAAGAACCCAGGGTTGACCTTCTTCGGTGACTTTTGACGTCAGTGACCTTCCTCGTTGATCTTCTTTGAACACAAGTTTAAATTGTACGCTAACTAGAAGGCCTGCAACTTATATGGCCATTTATTTATATAGCCATTTATTTATATAGCCATTTATTTATATAGCCATTTATTTATATAGCCATTTATTTATATAGCCATTTATTTATATAGCCATTTATTTATATAGCCATTTATTTATATAGCCATTTATTTATATACCCATTTGTTTATATAACCATTTATTTATATAGCCATTTATTTATATAGCCAGCCAAGACGTTCGATGCCCATTAGCCGGTCCGATTTAGGTATTTATTTTAATAAAATATGTATGCATATAGCCAGCTAATTTATATAGCCAGCCAATTCGTTCGCTGCCCATTTCCCGTTCCGATGTATATGTTATGAAAATGATTTGGACAGAACTGCAAGGCAAACTTAAGACATAAACACTAAACGACTGGCACATTACTGCATACAACTTGACATGAACTAATCAAAACCATTGTCGTTATGTTCTCGTTTTTCTCCCTCACAGTCTCTGCACAGTTTAGCCGTTTAATATTTGGAATTCCGTTTGAGAAAAAGTTCAGGCGCCGGTCGGAATGGAACCCGCTTCACTCACTTATAAATCAGAGGCGCCACCCACTACACCACCATTGTGCGTATTGCTGGGGCGTAGAGTCCGGAATTATTCACGTGTGTCTTCATCATAAGTTATCTATTAGCTAGAAGCGAAATATTTTGGTTGGATATTGGTCAGTAAAGACGGCGCTATCCGGATGTATATTGTTTTTTTTTGTGTGTGAAAAATCGTCTTCGTGTTATCCTTTACGGTGTTGGGAAGAATAGCATGGTCAAAAAATATTTCACAAATATTGCAACGCCTGTCAGCCTGCCTAAATATTACTCAAACAACTTTGTGTTACATATATAATTTAAAGAGGGTACCTTCGCCTGCAAAGTGGTGAAGTCTCAGCATGTTTAAAGGGAATAGTTCACCTTTAACATGGGGTTTTGGACTGAGATAGCAGATTTGTAGTGCAGATCTAAAAATGGGTTGTGGTGAAAGAATTACCTCCCTACGTTACGTAATTTCGACACAGGACTAGTGGGCCCGGTTTCATGACCGCTGTTCCGGGCCACGATCGGGACATGAACGCTCGCCACCAGAGGAAGGTACACTCTCTGGCACGTAGTCTCTGATCACGACGCCTCGTTAATATCCGCTCAGCCGCCCGGGCCTGTCAGAGACTGTGCTTGGCGGCCCTTGTCAGAGACTGTGCTTGGCGTCAGGCGGAGCCAGAACGCCAACTGCTGTCGAACGATTTCTCGTGAAATGCAAAGATAAACTTACTTCTGTCTCCCCATATATCCATCAGTTGTCCAAACCAAAGTCATATTCCTAGTTTTGAGCTCAAGATCAGTGTTCGTCACGGGCCCACCAACCCCCAGCCCAGCCCGGCCCAGGCCCATGAACACCAAGCCCAGGCCCGGACCAGGCCCAGTCAAATTCATAATATTGAGACCCAGGCCCGGTCCGGCCCGTTCAGATTAAGCATATCAATATTTTCAAAAAAATTGCAATAATTATCCTAGCATATTTACTTGTATACTATAAATGTGAAACAATGAACCAATTATGCTAACCAAAACAAAAGCCAGAGCCACATCAACAGTGTGTTCCTGTGTAAGTGAACTGCTGGTTAAAATATTGTTGAGCTCTGACCTGAGCTTGTGCGACACGCGCATTACTTCAAAATTATCAGGCCCAGGCCCATCCAGAGCCCAGTGATTTCCTTAAAGTTGAGGCCCGGCCCAGGCCCGGCCCAGGCCCAGCACAGGCCCAGCCCATGGCCCATAGGGCCAGCCCAGCCCATGGCGAACTCTGCTCAAGATACACCGTATGGTTGAATTTCAAAACAACTTTTAAGGTGACCTATTCCCTTTAACAATTTTCGAGTACCGATTTAAATACTGAAAATGCCGCCTTTTATGTAAGTTGTCATAACTTTCGACTTGAACTAAGCTTTGCTCTGAAGGACATGTGACACGCCATAATCGTGTTTATCGCATGTCGCTGCGACCGTCAGTTTACGAGTTATCTGCCCGGGATCGATGCGCGTTTGGCCGTTTTCGTCGATTTGTGAATTTGGCCGTTTCCTATGTTAAACCAATGACACAGTTGTCGCCAACACAGCGGCCGACACGTATGTCGGATCTTGTTGAAATTTAATACGATGGTGCACCTCTGCCACCGGACCTGCGTGCCAAATTGCATGCACCTAGCTGCAATAATTGTCGAGTTGTTAGCCGATTTGTGTATGACCTGTATTAATACTGTATTAATACTACATAATACTTGTAACTTGTGAATTTTCCGAGTGTTTGTTGCTCAGGAGCATATGTACAGGTCTTAACATGTGAAATTTAAGGTTTCCACTGATATTGTGACCTGAGTTGACCTTTTCAGAGGTCAACCGAGGACATTCACCTCCGATGACCTGATATGTTTTGTTTTGGCCTCTGGCAGCTTCTAAGACATTTTGAGACGCTGATTTCCAATTTGGAATCCATTTTACATTATTATATGTTCCACTGGGGTCATGCACTTCCACAGGTCAACTGAGGTCACTGACCTCCGATGACCTGACATGACATTTTTGGAATGTGGCCTTTTCTAGGACATTTTGCGACGATTATTTCAAATTTGGCATCCATTTTGCATAACTATATGCTCATTCACGATTCTAGCTCGATTATAATTCAATGTTCACTATTACATTAAATATCATTATTACACAATATTAAATATTCATATCATTCACATTCACGATTTGGATTCAATATGGGTCATTGACACGACCTCAGATCGTCACCTATTGACCCAGGACCTTAAAATCGGATATCAACGGCTTCCTCTCATCACAAGCAACACGCTTGTTTTTTTTATCGAAGCTCTAGCTCAATTAGGGGCGAAATGTCGGGAGGGGTCGTGACCCCCCCCCCCCCCCCCTCCCCTGCCCGGTCACGTAGGTATCGGGCCCTACCCTGGCGAGGGTTAAGACACTCATAAGACAAAATGTATGTTTATGCGTCTTGCTATTCACCTGACAATAGATAACATGTTGTTAAGCCTCCTGCAAGTTTTGACAGAAGTGATGAGACGCTCAAGGTTTGAGTAAACTGGACGCGCCGTTACTTTAACGCGCCGTGTCAGCATATCCTGTCATGCTTTGGGTCAAGGCGCTGACGGCGAATATTTCTGCTCGTCATTCATGAGTTGTGAAATCGTCTACTTATGCTAATGCTTATCTTGCTTTCCTGATGTATGAACCGAGTGGAGGCATTTCAACGCAACTCGTCCGCACGACAACATATGCGGCACATAACTCCTACAGCGGGATTTCAAGTTTTTTTTTGTTGCAACGCTATCTCACGTATCCAAACAGGTTTGGTTGGAAACTACGCGACCCACTGGATGGAGGACGGCACAATAAAAGCTATGGCAGAGTCTACAGCGACATCAGTTTCTGACGACTACTAGGATAGCACTAACTGACACAGTATGAAGATCTCGCAGCCGAAAACCGTAGCGTGCATGGTAAGAACGTCTGTGCACCCATGATAAAGATATCGTGGTAATGATAAAATATACAGATAAAATATGTATTCACATTTGCTGTTCAGATCCGTGGTAAAAACGTTTGGTTAATCGTTTCAAGTCAAAATATTCTGAACGATAAAAACAAATACTATTGTATTGTTAGCTATGCCTATCTGTCTACCGGTCGTTGTTCCAGCACAGCTATATGCCTATCTGTCTACCGGTCGTTGTTGCAGCACAGCTATATGCCTATCTGTCTACCGGTCGTTGTTGCAGCACAGCTATATGCCTATCTGTTTACCGGTCGTTGTTGCAGCACAGCTATATGTCTATCTGTCTACCGGTCGTTATTGCAGCACAGCTATATGTCTATCTGTGTACCGGTCGTTGTTGCAGCACAGCTATATGCCTATCGGTCTACCGGTCGTTGTTGCAGCACAGCTATATGCCTATCTGTGTACCGGTCGTTGTTGCAGCACAGCTATATGCCTATCTGTGTACCGGTCGTTGTTGCAGCACAGCTATATGCCTATCTGTGTACCGGTCGTTGTTGCAGCACAGCTATATGCCTATATGTGTACCGGTCGTTGTTGCAGCACAGCTATATGCCTATCTGTGTACCGGTCGTTGTTGCAGCACAGCTATATGCCTATCTGTGTACCGGTCGTTGTTGCAGCACAGCTATATGCCTATCGGTATACCGGTCGTTGTTGCAGCACAGCTATATGCCTATCTGTGTACCGGTCGTTGTTGCAGCACAGCTATATGCCTATCGGTATACCGGTCGTTGTTGCAGCACAGCTATATGCCTATCTGTGTACCGGTCGTTGTTCCAGCACAGCTATATGCCTATCTGTGTACCGGTCGTTGTTGCAGCACAGCTATATGCCTATCTGTGTACCGGTCGTTGTTGCAGCACAGCTATATGCCTATCTGTGTACCGGTCGTTGTTGCAGCACAGCTATATGCCTATCTGTGCACCGGTCGTTGTTGCAGCACAGCTATATGCCTATCTGTGTACCGGTCGTTGTTGCAGCACAGCTGTATGCCTATCTGTGTACCGGTCGTTGTTGCAGCACAGCTATATGCCGATCTGTGTACCGGTCGTTGTTGCAGCACAGCTATATGCCTATCTGTCTACCGGTCGTTGTTGCAGCACAGCTATATGCCTATCTGTGTACCGGTCGTTGTTGCAGCACAGCTATATGCCTATCTGTGTACCGGTCGTTGTTGCAGCACAGCTATATGCCTATCTGTGTACCGGTCGTTGTTGCAGCACAGCTATATGCCTATCTGTGTACCGGTCGTTGTTGCAGCACAGCTATATGCCTATCTGTGTACCGGTCGTTGTTGCAGCACAGCTATATGCCTATCTGTCTACCGGTCGTTGTTGCAGCACAGCTATATGCCTATCTGTGTACCGGTCGTTGTTCCAGCACAGCTATATGCCTATCTGTGTACCGGTCGTTGTTGCAGCACAGCTATATGCCTATCTGTGTACTGGTCGTTGTTGCAGCACAGCTATATGCCTATCTGTCTACCGGTCGTTGTTGCAGCACAGCTATATGCCTATCTGTGTACCGGTCGTTGTTCCAGCACAGCTATATGCCTATCTGTGTACCGGTCGTTGTTGCAGCACAGCTATATGCCTATCTGTGTACCGGTCGTTGTTGCAGCACAGCTATATGCCTATCTGTGTACCGGTCGTTGTTGCAGCACAGCTATATGCCTATCTGTGTACCGATCGTTGTTGCAGCACAGCTATATGTCTCCATTACGCTGCTAACCCAGTTTGTGTCTGGCTGCCTGCAGGTGCTGGCCGCCTGTCTGGTCTCCTGTTTGGCCGCTGGGACAGCCAAGAAGCCGGCCGGCAGAGCGGGCCGGCTGCTCCCGTACGTCAGTGTGGGGCTGAGCGGCGGATCAGCCGGCTATCACTCTGGTGGATATCACTACGATGGCGGCTACCATACTGGTGGTCACCCTGGCGGCTACCATGGCGGCTACCATGGCGGTTATCATGGCGGTTATCATGGCGGCCCCTCGTACCACGGCTACAACCCCATCTACCATCCCCACGTGCAGGCCGGTGGTTACAGCAGCTATCACCACGGCGGATACGGTCACCAACCGTACTGATATTCATTCAGACGCCGCTATTCATTCAGACGCCGCTATTCAGAGACGCCGCTATTCATTGACAATGGGTCGACAGAATGTGTACTGTATCGACAAGTGCTGAACTAATAGGCTAAGCAGTGCCAGGGTTGAATGAGAAGCGGTGGTTGATAGTCTGAGAAGCATTCTTAAGCACATATATCGCCCCATTGCCTTTGCTTTATTGCGTATATGTGGACCGTTGAGTAAATGTGAAGTTCGAATAATGTCGTTTGTGAGCTTTTAAGAAATACATATATTGCATGAATATGATTGTCGAGATCAGAGGTCTATTTTTTCGGTAACTTGGTAGCGAGCTTTGGCGACAGATTTTATAGACTTTTGTCAGTGAAGCGACAAATATTGGCTTTGGGGAAGTTATGCCGTTGTCGGAGGATCAGAACCCGGCCAAACCGAGCAAGAGCATGGACCTCGTTCGTTGCATTTGGTTGTGCGTCTCATGCTTTGTGAGATAAAAAAATACGTGAAAGTTTCAGTAGAAAAAATGTGACTTGGGCGATTTTGTATAAAGCCTGAGGAAAATGGTCCCAAGTATGTTTTAAAGGTAGTTTTGCGATGGGTTAGATTGGTCTGAACATTGTTTTTGCGCTTTTTAAACCACCCTTTCCTAGAATTTGGATCCGCCCTACATCGCATCCTTTCGCTCCATCACCAGGGGCTCCGCCACAGGGGCCGTGTCCCCCAAACTTTTGGGACCTTTAACATTACGCCTCTGGGCGTTGCATGGCAAGAATCGACTTTCGAATGCCTCCCCCCCATTTTCGGAACGTATCGGAGCTCTTGTCCATCACTGCCATAGGCGTACACAAGGGGGGGGGGCGGAGAAATCCCCCCCCCCCACCCCCCCCCCCTGAAGGTCCGTACGTGCCCCCTTCGGTCGAAAAAATAATGATTTTTGTTTAAACAGACAGTCACTGGGGTATAACTCTGTAACACGACTCACTGGGGGAGGGGGGGGGCTTTTTTAGCCCCCTGGTATCTTCAGAACCAATAATCACATCGGGACGCGCAAGGCGGCTTCAAAAGCGCTCAATGAGATAAACCTAACGCACACTTAAACATTTCAAATTAAGGTCACATGTCAGGTCAGGGTCAAGTCAAACGTCGAAATCGAGGTATTTGAGTTTATGGACAATACTTGCCATCCATGGCCTTCGATTGCGCCTATGATCACCCAAAGTGCTGTCAAAGGTATGATACATATCCCACATGAGCTAAAGGGAGAGAGATTGTTGGAAAATATCAAGGTCAAGGTCAGGTCACAAAAAGTCACTACACACAAAATATCTACGAAAGTCATGCAGCACATGTTTTATGGATGCTTTTACGCGTATAATTCGATAGTGATAGTCATTTTACCACCTGACTTCATTTACGTGAAGTTGGTGTCAAGTTCAGGTCAAGTTACATTGAAGGTCAAAATTTTCAATTGATAAATCGAAATGAAAAAATCATGTTTCTATATCAGTTTTATCTAAAAAATACAGTGCTGGCATTTATTTGTCTGTATCTGGTCAATAAAAGCAAAAAAAACGCAATTTCAAAATATGACGTCATGATTTACCCATACTTTATATGCCATATCAGTCAAAAAAGATGTCATTTTGAAATTTGGTATGGTAGTTGTCCATATGTCGTTATCTGACATATATTCCGGTTTTTCTAATATCTTTGAAAAAATTGATTTTGTGGGCATTAAAACAAAAATGGGTCGAAAAACAAATTGTTCGAAATTTCGAGATAGCTGGTTTGTAGCCCTTGCAATTTTCTACCTTTTAACGTTTTTTTACTGCATTTTTCTTCAAATTTGGCATTTGTACGGCTTGACAAGGTTTAGCTGATTTTTGTGTCAAAATCGTGTTTAGTGACGTCACTAAATTCACTATATCTCAACCAATTTCTGACGAAATTGCTTCAGTTTTGCACAAAATGTGTATAAATGATGCCCGGAAAGGTAATGAAAGTTTGGCGTTGATATTCGCATTGGTTGTTGATATGTTCTCAATATTCCCAAGGGGGGGGGGGGCTAAAAAAGACCCCAGTGACTCGCGGGTTAAAGGGACAAATGTTGAAAATATGCCCCTCTAAAGATACAGTGTTCTAAATCCGGTGAGTTTTTGTTGTGGAGGTACATTATGTCCCCTTGAGCAAACATTGCCCCCCTGGGGTGAATCCTGGGTACGCCACTGCATGGGCGTGATCACGGTGGAGAGGAGGCATAGGAACACCTGAAGTCTTACAAATTTAAAGGGCCAAATGGATATATTTTTGTAATTTCTTTCAAGTCAAATGCCAAATGATCCATGTTTAATTTCGAGAAAATTAGAAGCTGCCTCTTCCCGCCGTCCCCCTCCCGCGTCCGGGTTTGGGGGGAAGATATCCATTCAATCCTCCCAGGCTATCACGACATTTTGACGTTCCACAACCAAATTCATTATCACGCAAAAAAACTATATGCTTCATTGATTTCACCCACAATACAACACATAGGTATGCTTGCAAGAAAAAATATCCACGAACGGTTTTCTGGATCGTACAGACTTAAGGGCATAGTTAATTAGCAGCCGCGTTTCTTTGGGGCGATCGGTTTTTATGTATATGCACTGAAGGTTTGTGATATGCAATGTGGGTTTTTCGCTGCCGGTAGTGCGCGACAGGCCGGCCCATTGACTTGCGTTATAACGAGTGGTAGCAAGCCGGTAGCGAAATTGACTGTCGCATGAGAACCTTGTGAAATTTGCCGGGAACTTGGGAAATCAGCCCCAGCATTAGTATTTCGGGAGCAGAAATTTACTGTGATCCTGGAATTCTGGGAAATATTACGCGAAAAAAGCAGTGAATGGTAAACTCAGTTTGAAATTGGCAGCACCAAGGCCCACCACACACAACTTCCACCGTCAACATTTTTTTTTTTTTTCTATGCCGCCACCCATTAACAGGTGACCAGGAGTGCCCCCGCCCTCGATCCCATCGACGCACATCACCTTACTTTAACACCAGAGAACAAAAGAGAAAATGTCGCGGCACTCCCAGCTAGGAAATGGAAGAAGAAATAAAAAAAGCAAATGAAGAGAGGAAGGCTAAGTGGTCAGTGGTAATGTGGTTAAAAATAAGAAGGCAGAAACATCAACGTTCCATTGCTTTTTAATTTGACGGCGGGATTAAATTGTGGCTTTCCGAAGTGGATTGAATTTATGCTGGTGGTCGGATTGAATTTCTTTCGTTTAGAATATGGTTAAACTATCAAGAGATATAGTGAGATGTGGGTACGAGGGATGTAAATATGTATAACGGACAATTTTGGCGCACCCAATGTTTGAGAAGTTCAGAAAGCCAGGATGCTGCTGATGAGGTGAGTGCAGACTGGTTATTGATTCAACTCTGATTGAATCGATTGGAATCATTCGATCAAAATCCCTTGAATCAAAGAAGAATTGATTCACCACCGGGTTTCTTGATTCATGAATCATGATAGAATCAAAACCTGCATAGAAACAAGGCTGATTTAATCAAAAAGGCTGTGCAATGTTATTTCAATGGTGAGTCAAACATGATTTGATCAAAAAAAAATTGATTCTTTGAATCGGAAAGAATCATTTCTCAAAATGGTTATCCATGAATCAAACGGTGACTGAATCATTCATATTCCAAAATGAATTGTGATTGAATCCTTCTAAAGAAGGTGAATCAATAACCAGTCTGGGCGAGTGATAGCACATAGTCAGGATTTTGGCAGGAAGTAAGTTCCCCAGGGACAAGGGCGCCCCCACCTTCCAAAAGTTGGGAGGGGGGGGGGGGGGCAGGCATTCTGAAGTTGATTTTTTCCATGTAACGCCCATAGGCGTAATGTTAAAATCCGAAAATGTTTGGGGGACCCTGTCAAGGGGCCATAGTCCTCTGGCAGATCTGAATTTTCCATGCTCAACATGTTTAGGGTCCCCAATGGGCAATGGGAGGTGTGTACGCCTCGCTCCCTTGGCTTATGCGCCCTAGGGTGAGTGGATGCTCAAATGTTAAAGCTGGCCCTAAAATATGTTGCACATGTATGAAATATGTTGTTCCAAATCAATCATTTTCATCCATTTTTTTTTCTTCTTCAGTCTGTCGTAATATTACTGTCAGCTGACTACTCTTCTTCTATTAGGGACTGATGAAAACCATGAAATAAATTTACCACAGAATCTTTCTTGCAAAAATGTAAAAAAAAATGCCCAAATTGATAACAGTAGCCATAATCTGAGCTTAGAACCAGGTTTGTAGGTAGGTTACACCATCTTCATGCATGACACATAGAGATGTTCATGAGTGAAGTGGAGCAGTTCATGCTAACTTGGGCCCCATGGTAGTGCTACCTGCCATGGAGTGATTCATCTGGTGAGAAAATTGCTTTGGGGTTAGCTTAGGTCATTAAACGCTGCCCCAAATGAGTCAGTTTCTGCCCTAAATATTGTATTAGTGTAATTGGTATGGTTTGGTAGACTGGGCGATACATGGGGCTGCCTCAAGTTAGTTAGTTTTTTTTTTTGTATTTGAGACATACTACCCCCAATGCCCCCCAAGGCATTGCATACTTCACCCAAACTATTTATGGATGTTGTCCCAGGCCAATTAAACATACACTAAAATGTGTTTCTCACTAGATTTCAGCCCCTGTATTTTGCAACCTTTGAGATAAATCTTGCTGAAAGGGGGGGGGGGGTGGGGTCGTACCAACCCCCTGCACGGTCACGTAGGTATCGGATGCTGCACTGGCGAAAGTAAAGTACTAGACTGTATGTCTATATGTTGAATTGTTTGTCTTCATACAAAGATAATTGATGAGATGTAAAACTGAATCTTTGAAATACACCACAATCCACATCTCTGTGATTTAACATGGTCGAGTTATGTGTGATACATGGCTGGAAATACCGCCAATCATCATCTGTTCACTAATTCTTGTTTTGCTGTGGTGTGTTGTTTTTGGTTGTCCATGGCAGTTCAAGAAAGTAACTGTTCTTGGTGTTTAAGTGGTATACATTACATAGTGGTTAGTGATGTGTGGTGTAGGCAAGGGCGGCGCCACCTTCCGAAAGTGTGCGTGTGTGGGGGGGGGGGTGCGGAGGCATTCTGAAGTTGATTCTTTCCATGCAACGCCCATAGGCGTAATGTTAAAATCCGGTAAAATGTTTGGGGGGGGTGGGGGGGGGGGGGGGGCACGTCCCCCCAGTGGCGCCGCCACTGGGTGTAGGTATATAATTCAACTGACGATATGATCTACAAGTTTGCCAGGAAATGCATTTTGAGCAATTTCTCACACGTTTTAACGGTACACGGTCAACCGAACTAATGACAACTGAACCAGTGACAACTGAACCAAGGACTGAACCAGTGACAAGTGACAACTGAGGTCAAATTTTGAAGTTGATCTAACCTGGTCACCATTAATTTATTGCGAAGCGTCTTGACGAGGCAAATACGATTGTGTTAAAAATTATTGCACGATGTTTAACTGGTACAAAGTTATTCACCGAAACCTTTTTGGAAGAAAATGTCATCGTGACATTTGGTGACCTCTGGAGCCTAAACTATTGACATGAGCTAAAATTTGGGAACACCAATGGTGATTGGATTTCTCATGAGCTTTCTATTGTTTTTTTCTGTCTGTTCCTAGCTATCATAGATCCCAAGATATTTGGGAGTTTCAGTAGCAAAGTCCTATACTTGTAAAATTTGACCTTTGGTGACCTCTGGTTACCTCAATATTGACCAAGCCAAATAACGACCGAAATAGTTTCCACATGATTTTTCAAGAGCATTCGAACGGTGTTTTTGGATTCCGCATATTCTCCATAGGAGCTGAGTTAGAAGCGTGCGACAGAAATTGCCCTAGATTCGTCGTGAGCGACAGACCTCTGGTCATTTATCATATATACAATCATATAAATCATATACAATAATCTGGATCATATATAAAAATGACCTCTGGTCATTTATAGACCACTCGTCGAGATTATCTTCGCGATCAAGTGTCATACTCAGGTATGAGTATGGGACTTGATGACATGACACTCAAGTGTCATACTCAGGTCCGTCCTAATATCAGGGATGTAAGAAATAATCACATTAGAAAATGACCATTCACTACCGCAGTATATGAACCAACCAGAGAACCGAACCTCTGCAAAACACCTGGCATGGTTTACCACGCGGCGCGGGCTCAATTAGTTCTTACTTTTCATTATCTTCCCGTCTTTTCAAGATTAATGAGCATTATTATGTTACTAGACATTGGGGGACTTCATGATCCGTCTAACCGCGGCTCTTACTATGGTATTGTGTTATTACGTATCAGCATTCTACCAAGGGACACAACCCTGCGGAATGTGGATACCACTCCAAAGCGTCAGTGCAGCCACAAGACCTCATTGCTATGGCGCCATATGACTCAGTTGTTCAGTAATCAAGTCAAATGATATGCTCAAATTGACTAGAGGCACTGGTGTCGCAGACGGTTACATACCAGTGTAACGAGTCCCCCCCCGCAGCTCCGCTGGTACGACGGAATGCCTGACTCATGCGTTGCTGGCGCAGGCAAGGTGGTACATACCATGGATTACCTAATACCTGGATGAGAAACTCCGCTCGCAATCCCCCATGACGAATAAAGGGCCGCTAGATGGCAAGACTAACAATGTCGCGCCGGAAACCTGAGTTTCCTATCCAGGTATTAGCTGGATGGGAAACTCCGCTCGCAAGCCTTTTGACGAATAAAGTGCCGCTAGATGGCAGGACTAACAATGTCGCGCCGGGAGCCTGAGTTTCTTATCCAGGTATTAGCTAGAGGGGAAACTCCGCTCGCAAACCCTGTGACGAATAAAGTGCCGCTAGATGGCAGGACTAACAATGTCGCGCCGGAAACCTGAGTTTCCTATCCAGGTATTAGGTAATCCATGTGTACAGTCGGTCTCATAATGATCTTCCTTTG
>JAXIVJ010012789.1:0-10000 GCA_036785665.1 Chirona hameri | reverse complement strand
ATGCTCCAGCTGCGTGAAGGCTGAGGTCATTTGTGAAGATAGTGAAGAGCAGGGGCCCCAGTGAGGATCCCTGGAAGACCCCTTGGTCGATAGGTCGCGGGTCCGAGATCTGTTTGTTGTTGGCCGAATCGGTGAAACTCACGCTTTGAGTGTGCCCAGAGAGATAATTTTCGAACCAGCTTGTCTCGATGCAGTGAAGCTGCAATTTGGATATCAATTTGGAGTGGCTGATGACGTCAAATGCCTTACTCAGATCAATCAGGCAAATAATCGAAATTTGGCTCTGATCCATGGCCGAGAGCGCACGGTCCGAGATGCTGAGAACGTACTGAGAACGTTTCCGTGGAGTGGCGCGGTCTGAATCCGTGCTGGGTTGGAGTCAGAAGGTGATTAGTAGAGAGGAAACTGTGTAGTTGGGTCTGGACGAACTTTTCCACGATTTTGGAGATAACCGGAACTAGTGAAATGGGTCGGTAGTTGGACGGGTTCTCGGAGTCACCTGACTTGAAAACTGGATGGACGAGGGCATGTTTCCAGAAAAGTGGGATTTCTTTTCGCAAGACAGGAGAATACTCAGGACTTGTCTCCTTACCGAGTCATGAATGGTGGCAAACATTAAAATGAGCATGGAAGTGTCTGTTGAGCTTTTGTCCTTACATACATGGTATTGTCAAATATCTGAACACGTTAACCCTACTTGTAACACGGGGGGGGGGGGGATTCCGCCCCTCTGATGTTTTTCGCAGATGTCTCCAGAACAGCTGAGAGAATTGCCATGCAATTTTGGGACTTTTCCCAAGATCGATTTTCACATATGGAGTCAAAATTGTGAGTTCTTAACCTGAACAGAGGCGGTTTCAGGGCACGTTTTGGGGTCTGCGGCGACATTTGGCGATAATACGGAAATGCGATCTTCACGGTTTCTTCCTAACTGCCTCAAGTATAAAGGAGTTACATCAGTTTACGGTGATTGAAACAATTGCAAATTAGTTGATGTTAATTCAATATCGTAAAAATTGCATGGCATACATGGCATGTTTCAGGGGCTTGAAAAGGGGAGGTTTCTAGGAAGTAGTCAATGCTTGGCGGGAAGCCAATACAGCGATGTAAGGGGCATTTATAGCTATCAAGATGTAAAATATAGATTCTCCTTCCATTATTTGCATAATTTATTACATATAGAGTTGCAGGGGCATGTTCAGGCACATGAAACGGGGGGCGACTGGCATGGTGATGACGATATGCCAGCGATTACGGCGCAATAGACGGTTAGCTTATAATGATATATGCACATATGAGGACAGGAGAGGGAATGACGTCATTTTTGTGCAGAGGCGTGCTCAGGAATGGAAGAATAGGATCATATTATTGCATGGAAACTAAGATGCATGGGCATACAATGACATAACATACTGCAGTTTTCGGATAAAACATGCACTACAGGGTACTCTACGAACGATTATAAGATAATAGGCGAGTCCAGGTAGGGTAAAACGGGGGCAAGCAATGCTAATTGAAGTTGTAAGTGAAATAGTCACTGTTGACTAGTTAGTATCATAATAGCGCTATTATTTACCGTTATTATTTTTTTGCGCTATTATTATTATAGAGGCGCAATACCTTTTGATAGGTATGTTATCCGCTCGGATAACATACCTATCGAAAGGTCTTGCGCCTACCTAGTTTGGATCCTAGATACGTCTACATAGGTACAATAATACATATATGGTACATACAATGATACATATATGATACAATGATACATATATGATACAATGATACATACAATGATACTACATAGGTACATGATAAGGTACAACATGCAAAAAGGAACTATCTACGATCAGTAACGTATTTATAATGCTGGGTAGCAAATTGCCTGCGGTTAAAAAAATCATATTTGACCTCCCTTTTTCACTAATCTGGTACCACCTATGGCAACAAAATATGCTTTTTAACTGTTGTGTCCAATGTAACAATAAAACACCATTTCCTTTATTAAAAAACATCAACAAATGGTTTTATTACGCATTTACTTCACCCCATATTGAATAAACTGCACACGCCAATGATTTTTGAATTTTTAAAAGCCAACACCATATATCAATCTCCAATTCAATATCTATCAATCCGCATTGGTTGCTTTAAAATCGGTTGATAAACATGACAGCTGTGTTGGATCACAAATACCTCTAACATTTGTAGTTTTCCCCCCTGTTGCCCCCTATAAAAAGAATCGTTTTTTTAACAAATGTAGATCGTGTTGAGGGGAATAATATGACGTTTGATTTGTGAAAATCGGACGGGTAAATCTCGAGATCTCCGGGGGGGCGGAATCCGCGCCCCCCCCCCCCCCCCTGCTACACATAGGGGTAGTCAGGAGCCTGTTCCAAATAGAGTTAAGCGATAAGGTGAGCCTACTACAGTGCCTATAGCATATGATTATATGGGTTGAGCGCTCAAATGAAATCCCAGCAAAGAAAGCGTTCAACCGTGAAGTATCGAAAATGGCCGGGGTTTGAGTTGATGGAATTAAGTAGAGTAGTTGACGTACGCCTGCTGAGGGACATCGTAACCAATCACGTGCGTTTGCTGAGCACCGTCGGAACCAGTGACGGTGGATACGGGGTGGGGGTAGGGCGGGCAGCTGCCCCCCCCCACACACACACACACACACAAGAAGTTGGGGGGGGGGGCAAACATATGATTTTGCCCCCATAAATGTGTAAGACAGGCCCTCCAATATGTATTTACTTCGTGGGTAATATGTATTTACTTCGTACCTGACACATGCCCGAGGTCATAGGGCTATTCTTAAGCCCGAGTCAATCGCACGAGGACATACAGCGATGGGTAAAATACAGGCACACGTCATACACACGATAGAACAGCGGCAATCAAGATTCAAGGGACTAATCCAGGCAGAGTCTGAGGCCGTCACTCCGATCACGTCACTTCTGACAAGCGCTGTCGCAGCTTACACAAGAAGAGGGAGGCGGACATAGTCACAAACTCTCGCGGCAGGGTGTTGTACTCGGCAGCCGCGCGGTATACAAACTGTCTCTTTCCCGCGGCCGAGCCACGTATGCGGGGAGACTGAGCTGGTGGTCCTGTCGGGTACTGCGGCTATGGTCATCGCGCTCGGCATTGGTACAAAACTGCGCGGCGAGCGACTCGGGCTCCCCGGTACGCCGGACTCTGTGGAGCATGCTCAGAGTGTGGTGTTGTACCATAGCGGAGGGATTGAGCCAGCCAAGGCTGGCACGGACGGCGGAGATATGGTCCAATTGATTCTTGCCAGAGGCCACACGGGCTGCGAAATTCAGTATTTTGTTGATGATTGCGAGGTTCTTGGCAGACCCGTTACCGTACACGGAGAGGCAGTAGCGGACATGGGAGAGGACGAGAGGTGACACAAGGAAAGGGAGTGTGCCGGACGGGAGGTAGTGACGAATGTGGAAGATATCGGTGAGGATCCCGAAGCACTTCTGCGATAATTTTGACACGTGGGAGTCCCACGTTAGAAAACGGTCGAATGTCATACCCCTATTTTTGACTTATGTGCAGGGTGACAATGTGGTTTGGCGAAATTTCACTGAGAACTGGGGAAGGTTGTGCAGATTTTGACGCGAGCCGAGAGGGAGTAGTTCAAATTTGATTTCATTGACTTTGAGACCATTGGAACGAAATTAGTCGTCAAGAGAGTGAAGCGATGTCTCTAATTTGGTGGCTAAATCAGAAAGGTTGGATTTTTGACCAGAGACCAGGATCTGGGTGTCGTCTGCATACTGAATGACGTACGCCTCAGCTGCGTGAAGACTGAGGTCGTTGACGAAGATGGTGAACAATAGGGGTCCTAGAGAAGAGCCTTGGAAGACTCCCTGGTTGATGGTGCGAGGGGCCGAGATCTGCGAGCTAGAAATTGACATTTGACCAATAAGTTGACCGAGGGTCCCGAGGTGCCACCAGCCAGTCTGAGGGGCCCTCTAAGGCCGACAGAAGGCCCTCAATCGGCCTGAGGGGAGGGGAGTGGGGGGGGGGGGGGCTTTGGCCGTTGGGGCCCCTGGGTTTCTTTGCCCCCCATCCGAAAATACTTTCCGCCGCCACTGGTCGGAACCAATCACGTGCGTCTGCTGAGAACCATCGGAACCAATCACGTGCGTCTGCTGAGAACCATCGGAACCAATCACGTGCTTCTGCTGAGCACCATCGGAACCAATCACGTGCGTCTGTTGAACTCTGCCAAGGCCAATTTCTTGGGTTTACATTCATCACTCGCGTTGGCTGGACACCAGGCACTGAAAACTAGAATGATAATCTTTAGGAATATTACGGGTCTTGCACCGAAATCACCCCCAGATTCTTCCCCCGATAGGTTCCCTATATGAGTATATACTATATTTCAAGCATATTGGAAGAACATCGGCGGGAAGAAACTGGGGGTGATTTTGGTGAAAGACCTCTCATATTGCTAAAGGGAATCATTATAGTTGTCAGTGCGGAAGCAATGGCGTGCGTTAGTAGCAGGGTTCCGGGTAACAGCAAGGTCAGCTTTCACAAGCGGTCTGACGCAGATGATGACTGCAGAACAATTCTGCAGTTTCAGATCGATCGACAGGGGGCTCAAACTCAACCGATAATGGTTACATTTGATCGTCTCTCATTCCCCGGTTCCGTCATTGGCCCTGCAGGTTGAACGATATCCTACCCACTTGCACTGGCTGGGTGGATCAACTCCGCTGCCACAATCAAGTCAGGTGAATATGACAGCTCTCGGTTTTCGAGGTCAGACTAGCAACGCCCGTGAAAGGTTAACTTTCCAATGGCCATGGCTGGTGTCAGAGACTTCTCGTAAAATGTTGCGTAGTGCAGTCGTCTGCACACATTCGGCCGGAAGAGCCAGCCGCTTTCCGGAAGATGAGATGTCTGAAGTAGTTTGCGTTAGGGGTGACAAATATTTTGGATATGCTGAATGGTGACATTGTTTGTATCATACAACTATGACTCTTAACATTAGCACAATCACCGTCATTTAAGAAACAGATTTAATGTGTAGCAAGGCTACGTATATGGGTACATCCAATGGGGAACTATCAAAGCGTTCAAAGTTGTAGCATTCAATGTTTGTACCATCCAAAACTGCAGCCAACAACGCTTGCGACATCCAAAATTCGCCCGGGTAGGGGACATCTTCATGAGCCAAACTCGCCGCATCCAAAATGGTACTCGCCGCATCCAAAACCGTAACATACAGCCACATACAAAGCCGTGGCAGTCAAGCTTGCGCCATCCAAAACTGTCTGGCGCGGTCATATTGGAACTACTAGTTGCAGTGAAACCCGCTAGATGGAGGGACTAGCGGGGTGATGACGTAGTCACTCTGGCACGCAAGCCGGCTACAGTGGAATATGTTTATGCGAATAGACATCTGACACCACACTGGGCCCGACGTCGCCTCGCATCGGCCGGCAGCTGTCGGGCGGAGATGAGGGTGGCTGGTACAGACCGGCGGAATGGGGAGTATTACATCGAGACCGGGGAAAGCTAATGGTAAAGCCCAGGCTACACTATGCGTGATTGTCAAGGAAATCACGCGCGTGTTCTCCGTGTTTGCAGAACTTCCTTGACGTCC
The DNA here is from genome assembly GCA_036785665.1 of Chirona hameri. Classification (NCBI taxonomy): domain Eukaryota; kingdom Metazoa; phylum Arthropoda; class Thecostraca; order Balanomorpha; family Balanidae; genus Chirona; species Chirona hameri. The sequence goes on along the minus strand of JAXIVJ010012789.1, from coordinate 4,368 downwards.
GGGATCTGCCGGTCAAGCAAATCACGCAAGGAAAATGGATGAACCACTGTATTTGTTTTAATCGATAAACCACTGCATACAATTTGCTCAAACGCTTCTTCCTTCATCTTCCGCCACGATACTCAGCACAAATTATTAATGTTTAGGTCTAGTATAGGCCTAAACATACGCGAAATCAAGCAAAATGATAAAACCCTGCAACACGCAATCTCGGAAAACACGACAAGTTCAGAATTTTGAACTTTTCATCGTTCCGTCCGTGACGGGTCTGCGGAATTTCCTTGACGTTTCATCCGGGATCTGCGTGATGTGCCAGTGTAGCTCACCCAATGCATTTACTATCAGCTGAACTTTCTCTGTCACGCAAATCCCGACAACACGGATAACACGCACATGATTTTCAGGAAATCACGCATAGTGTAGCCTGGGCTTAAAGCTACGACACTTGTTGCTAATGCCAAGAAAATCGCTCACGAGGATGGGCGTTAGCTGCCACGTTTCGATATGCGATTACCGGCCCATTCCGGTAAACCTCATGGTACTAGCTTATGGTACTACTTCTACCACCATAGTCATTGGCGGATCCAGAATGGTGGTTTGGGGGGGGGGGGGTGGTTGGGGGGGGGGGGGGGGGGGCAAATTCCCCCAAAAATATCACACAACTCTGAAAACTCATCTGATTTTGTTTGCTTATGCATTGATAGCTGATTAAAAAAACTTTCCTTTGCAAAAGTTGCTTAGATTGTCTTCTATGTAAAGAAAATGTGTCAATTTTGTGCCAATTTTGTGCGTACCCAAGGGAGAGGACAAACAGGGCAATTACCCCCGCCCTGAAGGTAAGCCCCCCTTTGCCGTATGTGCCCCTTTGGAAAAAGGGTCCGAAGGGGCCCTTCTTCCATTTTTATTTCGAAAAAAATGAATACTTTTTCATTTTTATGCAAATTTGGAAAATATGCCCCTCTATAAATAAAGTGGGCCAAATCCGGTGAGTTTTTGTTGTGTGTGGGTACCTTATGGCTTATGCCCCCTCATACAAAATTTCCCCCCTTCTGGAGTGAATCCTGGGTACGACACTACCTCCATGAAATTTACATCATAGTTTAAAAATGCCTACTTTTTCACTTTATTGGTGTTACTTACAGGAAGGTTCAAATGAATATGACATGACATTCATTCATTAGTCATGTTACTTGGTTTAATGTTTTGGAGTAATGTCCAACACTAATCCATCCTTTTGTCCAGTTCATCTAAGCTCCAAAATATATGCTGAAAACTGGGACAGTGATTATCTTTAGGGAGATAATCACCTTTTTCCAGAAAAATGGAGGTGGCACCTGAAATCGATAGACGAGGCCAAAATATGATGTAACTTCAACACATTTTGCCTATAAACATTCCTACCGAAAGATATTGGCAGTTTCATACCGACAAGCGAGCCACGCTTATATCGGTCGGTACTCAGCAAGTACTCGGTAGCGAATTCAGTAAATTAGCCTCCCTACGCATTGTTATTTATCATGAAGGTATGCAATATGTTTCCTGCACTCTTATCTTTTGCGAATATGTGCCAAACTTTTATGAAAAATCAACAATCATTTGAAAAAAGTGCATTGCAATCGGCAGTTTAGGTTGACCCCGGACTGCAACCTATTTAGCATCGGCGATTTGTTTATAAGTGCCCATTCAACAACGTTGAATATATTGATGCAAAAGTGCCCAGATGTTGTACTTTCCAATAGTGGAGGGAAAATACCGATCATTAATTTTCCCAAACTTCCAACTTTGAATTAGGGAATAATTGTATTTAATTCTTAAATTTAGATCACATCATTTTAATACCATAACGGTAGCGAAATAAATTGTTGCTAACAAAATACAAAAATGTTAGGTGATTATCTCCCTTTAAGAGCCTCTGTGCGATTTTCAAAAATGGAATCAATTCGGCAAAACTAGCAGTGATAATGTCATATAACAATGCGCATGCTTTTATTGAAAAATAGGCGTATTTGACCTGCGTCGGTTTCCGCTACTGTGTGTTTTCTTTCATTTGCAGCATCTCGCAATGATCATGATACTTGTTTTCGAAAGCTTTGCGACCTATGTCCTATAATATAAAACATGGTTTGAGTTATTATTGTCATTATACACCATCTATCATGAATCAGTTACAATAACTATATATGTATATGTGTGTGCAGCTGGTCGCATGGCCTATACCATGGGTGGAGCTTCTCCAGAAAAGTGGGGGCTGAGCTGGAAAAGTCGCTTAAAGTACCTTGGAAATCCACAAAAATACAGATTTGTCCCCGGTATTGATCCACTTCCTCGTTAAGGTTGAGGGGGGGGGGGGGGGGGTTGAAGCCACCTCAACTGAATAGGATACTACATCCCTGGCCTATAACTTGGACAGAACTGTTCAAATGTGCATCTCGCCAACAATTATAACCTGTTTAAACTTGCCCCCCCCCCCCCCAGTGGCCGTTGTTTGCCTTGACTGGGGGGGGGGTTGCCCTCCCCCTAGTTAACATGTTAGACGAGTCCCTGGTTCTTTTGGTGCCCCATCCATCAAATGCATCGTAAGTCTTCTAGAGAGCTAAGTTGTCGTGACACCAATGTAGATTTCTTGACGAAGCCTACAATCTTCGTGTGGACATATACATTGATACACCACATTGGTGCACTTCAACTTGTCTTTACTCGTGTTGAGATTGTTTTTAATACTAAGTTTCGTGTTTTCTTGTTTGATAGTATATGATAAGTTCAAGTTTTTGGGTTTTTGTCTATGCTTTTCACCTTCTTTTGTATGATACTACGTGCGACTCGTTCGTCAACTTTGTACGCTGAACTCATCAAGTTACGGTAATAGAGTAGAACGTAGCTAGTTGTTTGACCCTGCATGACACTGATTGACATACTTATTTAGCTGCGCTTCAATCTCCGTATCTACTGACTTATTTGAATAGCCGTTGTTCACTAAGACCTCCTTTACTCTACAAAATTAAGAGTGTAAAAGTTCATATGTAGAGCATATATATTATATTGCAGAGCATATCTAGCATATATATTATATTGCAGAGCATGTAGAGCATATCTACTATATTGCTCTTCTCACAAAGGCTCTTATCACGCTCACTTTATATTTTGAATTATCTGAAAGTCCTACACTGGATCACAAAATTATTATGCAATTCAAAACTGACGGGACTTTGTATTACTACACACGGTTCGTTGAGGTTTTGTGTTTTTGTGGTTTTCTTTTCTCTGGCCTTTAGCGTTGATAATTTGGTGGTGGCGTATTCATTTTTTGGCATGAAAATTCATGAAAAATATAGAATTTTATGGGAAAACTAGGTAACTGCTGCTGTCGTTGGAACAAAACAAGTTTATTTTCTTTCAAATATTGCTTATTTTACCGGAAATATGCCATACGTGAGGTGTTTTTATTAGCATAAAAGAGATGACTGGCTCTGCCTCAGCCGGTCCTGCAGAAAATACGCGGTGGCATCACCGCGCACTTTGGAATGTCCTTACGTGCAGAAGAGGTCATTTCCAGAAAAATGTGGCTACCGTGGGACTTTTACCACCTTTATAAGTACGTTTTACTATGTAACTCAATTATTCTGGAGAAAACCCGTATAATCCCTTTAAAGCTTTGTTCTCAACAAAACACATGTAGAAGTTAGCGAAGAGTTGCCCCAGAGGCAAACTTATTGCCACACCTTTTTGCAAGTACAGTTTTCCATCTGGACCGCGAAATATAGATTCGGTGGTGCTGGCACATAATAGTTTCTCTTAGAGCGCTTTAGATAGCTTTAACGGAGGCAGGTTGTTGCTACGTTTATCGTATACTTCATCAAGAATGATCTTGATGGTATCCTTGATTGGAACGTTAGTGAAAAGGCTTTCCACGTCAATAGACGCTATGTCGCCCTGTGGCCTCTTAGCCCGCAATATATCTACAAATTCTTCTACTGATTCTATAGAGTGCTGTGCTGGTATGTACGGTTTTATGAGTGTGTTAAGTCGCTTTGCTAAGTTGTAAGTTGGAGTGTGAATCTGCGATATGATTGGCCTTAACAGTTTGCCCGGCTTCTGTGTTTTTACATTGCCATATGCATAACCAGGAGAATACTCACCAGTTATTTTGACATGTACACCGCCATTCACCGCATTATAACTGACAATAACTCGATTCACTTTAGCCTTGAGTGCATCAGTAGGGTCTTTTTTGATAGGTTCAAACTTGCTTTCGTCTCCCAGTATGTCCTGCATTTCAGTATGTTAAGTCCAAGGTTTAAGAATTGGTGCTGCGTTTCGGTGAGATGCACAGAAGACATATTGACGTAGCCGTGCAAAGGTCTCCAAGAA